>CAUYRH010095207.1:0-27419 GCA_963574655.1 Perodicticus potto
TTTTTGAGACAGAGCCTCAAGCTGTCACCCTGGATAGAGTGCCATGGCATCACAGCTCACAGCAACCTCCAATTCCTGGGCTCAAGCGAGTCTCCTGCCTCCGCCTCCCAAGTAGCTGGGACTACAGGCACCCACCACAACACCTGGCCATTTTTTGGTTGCAGCCGTCATTGTTGTTTGGTGGGTCCGGGCTGGATTCGAACCCACCAGCTCAGGTGTACATGCCTGGCACCTTAGCCCGTTGAGCCACAGGCGCTGAGCCATAACCCACTAAGTTTTAACTTCCGTTTCTGCATCTAAAAATTGGCAATAAACATGTATCCAAGGATTTCTGAGAGGATTGGTTAAGACAACCTAAGTGAAAGCATTTTTGTGTGGTGTAAAGTATGAATCAAATGCAAATGATTACAATTGATTCTATTTCTACTGCCCTAAGCAATGTGGTCAAGACAAAGACATAAAAGAAACAGGCCAGTGATTGAGAAGACGATGGTTTTGCTAGAAAGTCAAAACGTAAAGCCACAAGCAAGTCATAACAAGCACTGGCAGAGCAACTTATGACAGTTTTTTGTAAGTACTTTTATAAGTATTTTATTATACATTTATTAATTTGTTTAATCTTACAATATTATGGATTGTCTATATTCTCACGACTATTATAAATGCCATTTAACAAGTGAGAAATTTGCAACAAAGAAATGTGGAGTGAAATGGCCAGAGTCACAAGGAATAAGTGACAGAAATGAGATTTGAACCCAGTAGCAGAGAGAGAGAGAAAGAGAAAGAGAGAGTAGAAGGAATGGAAAGAGAAGAAGATAAAGAAGAGAAACAATAAAATAAAGTTCTAAAAGGAGACTTATTCTGGTAACCAACAACCAATTGAAAATCTACTCTTAGAAATATTCCTGAGGGAACAACGAAATTTAAAAACGATGCTCTGCCCTGTAGTGAATTACAAAGCTATGAAAGATAAGGTGGTGAAGTAGGGGAATGTGACACGGGAAATTGTATACAAAAGATGAAATGAAGTTATTCCTTTTTCCCCCTGACTATCATCTCAAGTCTAAGGCAGAAACAAGAGTGAAGGTTTCTTTGGCTAAGTGGGGGAAATATGTTCTAGAAATGGAAGGGAAAACCATGTTATGAATACAAATCATATTCTCAAGCAACATGGTAAGATTACCATAGATGTGGTAAGATTACCTACCTCCTGCCACCTGTAGAAATTTCTTATGCACAATGCGTTAAAAAAAGTCATACCCGCTTCTATTTTTCATTCCAAAAAAATTTGCAATCCACCCACAGTGTGCATGACACCAGCCTACAAAATTTTCCTGGGCATGTGTGCCATTTGGCCTGGAGAGCTGACGAGGATTCCACCAGCTTCCTCCTTTGCCTTGACTCTTACAGTTTGGTGATTGCTCACTTCTCGGTTTTGCCTTTCTTGTGACCTATTTACCATTTCCTGTATGCAAGAAGAGACTTGACTTTGGAGTAGAAAGTAATCTGTCATCACTGAGTCTCAGTAAATGCTTTAGAACTTGAACCAAATCCAGTTCTCAGGCGTGACTAACTGCAACTTAGCAGGATCACACCTGATCCTCTTCTTCAGGGCAATGAGAATGACACTCACGGAGAAATTCACACAGGGACTCAGGAAAAGATTCTTAAAACTGACAACGCACTAGA
The DNA here is from genome assembly GCA_963574655.1 of Perodicticus potto. Classification (NCBI taxonomy): domain Eukaryota; kingdom Metazoa; phylum Chordata; class Mammalia; order Primates; family Lorisidae; genus Perodicticus; species Perodicticus potto. Next base: position 1,690 of record CAUYRH010095207.1, read on the forward strand.
GGTATGATCGAGATGCAGGAGGAAAAGTCAGTGTGATTCAAAATGGGGACTTGGCTGTGAGGAGGGTGGGAAGACATTGCTTAGGAAAGTGAACGCAGAACACGGGTCAGCTGAGGCTAAGAGTGAAAGACAAGGGACTGACTGAGTTTCTCTCCCTGGGGATTCCTCAACCCATCCTTCCTGGGCATTGGATTCTGACACCCTCCCCACCCCAAGAAGACAACTAGAGTGGACAACATTCACCATGCATACCCACATAGCCATGGGTTTTGGGAAACCCTCGGAAGAAGGGAGGGTCCTCACTGTTTGGAGCCCCACCCACGCCTCTTCACGTTCAATTCTATCATCCCAAGAAGTCTTGGGAAAATCCAAGAACCGCTCTCGTTTTGTCTTTCACCTGGCCCGATGGGCACATGGAACGACGGGTCTTTCTTTAGTGCATCTTCCCTCGCAATGGGAGTCACTCTGACCCAGTTATTAGATATTTGTGTCCCACTTACAATTCAAAATCTAATTCAAAGGCTGCTTTTCCAAGGCAATTTTCATAATTGCATAAAACAAGACTTTGAACTCCCAAGGAGTTTTGTTCTCCACCCCATGTGATCACCTATGTGTATTACCCTGTACTTGTCTGCTTACCACCTTACAGAAGGTGCTTAGAGGTTCAAGAATGTTTGGCAGATGAATGAAACATGAGAAGTCACCTTCGATGACTCCCACTCTCACTGCCCATATCTATTAGTCACTCATTTTGTTTCACACTTTGCCTCCTCCATTTCCTTCTCTCCCACATCGGCTGTCTGGGTCTCAGGTCTCAGAACTCAATGTCTGCATTAATACGGTCATTTTCTGCCCTTTCAGCCCAGTCAGAGAATCAAAGACGAATGCATATTGAATGATAATAATCAGTTGGTCTCAAGGGGAGAAAAAGAATCCAGATAGACCAGTACAACTTCTCCAGGGGGCTGTTTTGACATAGACAAGGTCATTTTGTAGGAGCTACAACAGAAGAATTCTGTAGGACTCTAAACAAAAGAAACAGAAAGGAAGAATAATGATGGAGGGATTTCACAAGGAGAGTGAGGGAGAGAGCATTTTTTTTTTTTTTTTGCAGCAACTATGAGTTTGAAATTTTAGAGGCAGGAAAAATATTTAAAGAGAATATTTTGGAAGTTTTTGGAAGTGATGTACTGTGGGGAAAAGTTGTACTTGCCTGTCCGAGAAATCCAACAGCAAAATGAAGGACAATTTTATATTGGAACAAGTGAATTTGTCAATGTCACGTTCAACAAACACTAAATCACAAAGTATCTGGGCCTTATACTGACTACAGTAGGACCTCAGGATCATAGATTTTTCAGATTCAAATGGGAAATTATCTGTTACACACTCCTAAATAAAAACAAGAAAACTGAAGTCTGTAAAGCTTATGTGATCTGTGCAAAAGTATATCACTAATCATTCCCAGTGCCTAACATCCCACAAATTACCCTGCTCAACCAAGTAAACTTCTGCTTAAATAGCTAAAGACTTTCCTAAAATTTAGCCTTTTCCCATTACTCACATTCTTAACCCATTGCCTACCAAAAGAAATTCTAACATCTTAAAGAGGAAATCAAATAGCAAGACAAACAAAAATATTAAATGAGTAAATGTTACAGAAAAAATGGACAGAACTTAATAGCTCATTGATATTTATAATTTAGCTTTAGAGCCTTCATACATCTGCCAGTTTCTCTCAAGATGTACCTTCCAGTGAAGTTAAACTGGCAACCTGTGTCATATTAATTATTGAGAGTTCTCTATGTAACATTTCACTTTCATGCTCATCGTTCTTTGGGTTCCTATTTCTATGCCTCTCTTAGAGATGAGAGACTTAGAAACTTGAGTATCTTGCCCAAAGTCAACAAACTAATATTGTCTGAGCTGGGATGTGAACTGAGACCAGACCCACATCCATGCTGGTTCTCCTCCATCACCTGCTTCTTCTATATCTGCCCTAAGAGGAGAAAGATGACGGCTACCATTGGAACCACTGGATTCCAGCACACTCTCCCAAGTTCACATTGTTAGGCTGCAGCAGAATTGGAAATTCCATACTGACCAATCCTCTTCCAAAATCCAAACTTCTTCAAATCCAAAATCCAAACTTCAACTGTTTAGCTTTGTTTTCCAGCCTTGTGACCTTGCTTTCATCTGTTACCCTGTAACTTTCCCCAACCCTCCACAAAGCCTTTCTTCAGTAGCCTTGCTTCATAATTATTTATCACTTAGTACAGTTTGCTGTAATACTTCCAAACTGAAAGATTATTAACATCAATTTGGGGGGGGCCTAATGACTGCCATGGTGGGGCTTGAAAATGCTTACCAAATTTCAGAAATTGTACATGAAATTTTGGGTCTGTACATGTAGGTATATTTTTCTTGAGAGGCAGCCCCCAGTTTTCATCAGAGCCATAACTCCAAAAAGCTGAAGCATCATTACTTTGGAGCACTTTTGCAACTCCTTGAGTTTGCTCTAAAAAACAAATAAACCAAAAAACCCCTGTGTTTCTTCCTTTCTATTCATTTTCCTGACTGCACCAGGTAAAGGAATTACAACTGTTCAGTCATTTCTGTAACACAAAGCCGGCTCCAAATTGCCCTAGTTGTTTCCCATGGTCAGAATTACAGGATTCCTATCACTCGAGATGGTAATTTCCCAGCCATGGTACTTCCCTCCTTCTTTCCTTTTCCTTGTCCGGATAATTTCACTGTGTTGTTTCTAAGCTATGTGATTGATTCCCCTTTGAAAGTCTAACTGACAAATTGTTCCCAGGGCCCTTATCTCAAGCCTTCCCCAGTCTGCCCAACTGAGCAAGTAGTCTCCTGATGCTGGGACCACAGCCAAGCAGGTCTCTTTTTACAAAAAAATTCCCTGGAAGAAAATCCCAAGCCCTTGAGAAATGTAAATAAGGTGGTAGCCTTATTCCTGTAGTCTATTTTTATCAATTCAGAGTTTCAAATCAGAAATGGAAAATTGGTTTGGAGGGAGAAGAGCAAAACGTTGGAACCCATAGTAAATGTTCAGTGCTGTGCTTGGCTTTAGAACTCACTAACCCAACTCCACAGTAAGTCAACCAAACACCCACGACTTTCATACTCTTAAAACTAGTCAGTTGCAGAGTAAAGAGGTTTCTTTGTTTTTCCTGTCCAAATCATTCTGCATCACCAGCTCCAAGGCACACACATATGCTCTTTTCTTACCTGAATCAACATTTCTCTAATTTTATGTACCAAAGATTCCTGGCCAGAAACACAGGAGCATGTGGATTATTGAATGGGAGCAATTTTTCTGGATATCAGCCTGAACTAAACCTCACACTACAGATCAGATATGCAAACTTGACTGGTGAGCTCTCCATCTGGAAATATTTTTGCTTATACAAAAGAAAAAAAGTAAATAATAAATAGCATTGTGGTCACATCTAACCAACACAAAGCCAACAAGTTGCCAACTGGCTTAATGATATAAAATCTGGCAACTGACTATTTTGTGGACACAGCAATAGAATCTCAACCCTTGCTAAAATATTAAGTCTGCAATGAGAGTCTCTTGCAGAAAGCTGCTAACAGTTTCTAGTAGTTCTGAGGACCAGCAGCCCTCAAAAGGCAGGGCAGAAGCTCTTTGTTCAGGAGCTCACTATTATCATTTCCTTTCTCATTAAAAGCAATTCATCCCAAAGGTCCTATTAAGTCTGCTGAACCTCTCCACCACCCAACTGCAGCTCTCCCAGGAGAGATGAAAAGGATAAACTGATTTTAGTCTTTGGAGGCCACCATGGAGAACATGTCTGGGGAAAATGCAGAAATTGTTAGAACACGTATGCTCTTTAGGTGTGTGGAGGTTTAGGTTTGAGAGATTATGTCTTGTGTTATGTGAATCTGGGAAAGTTGAATGGGGGACAGTAGACAAGATGGGAAAAGGTCATGATGCTGGGGGTGAAGCTGAGTGGGGAAGGGGGATACTCTAGTGAGACAGGCTGCGTCTCCAAGATAGCACTGGAGTAGTTACTCCAAGTAAATGGAGGGGATCACTACATGCTTTCAGGATCAGACTGGGGCTTGGTATACACTTAGTTCCCCGCCGCACTGTCTGGGTGGGAAATTTCTTTGAAAGGACAATGAAATTTCACCTCTCAGATAGCAGAGTGACCAGCTCTTCCATGCTGTTTGAAGTTCTGGCTATCATTAGGGAGCCAGTGTTACCATGGTGAACCCCAACTTGAGGCATTGCCCCCAACTCCTGGTGTGACTAGCAACCCATGTAAGTGTTTTTTTCCAGTTTTTTTCTTCTAGAAAACTCAACCAATGGCTCAGTGACCCTTACTACCTATAAAGAAGAAAGGGAACATTTTTTAAAGAAACACACAACATGGACATGCCTTGTGTACTAAGTAATTCTCAAATGTTAACTCCTAACACAAAAATTCTATGCTAGGGTCTTCGTGTATCTATTCTTTACCCCCCTGTCTCTCAAAATGATATTTGGAAACTATTCATACTAGAGGTAAATGTGTGAACCCCCATTTTATTTCACAGATGAGGAAACTGTGGCTCAGAGAAATTCTTATTCTTCCACAGGTCACATAGCTATTTAAGTCCAGAGCCACGACGGAAACTTGAGTCAGCCTAACTCTAAAGCTCATGTTCCTCCAGCAACAATGCGGCACAGAATTAAACTATGAACACAATGATGCAAAGAGTCTTGAGCATGTAATATATGCAAGACACTCAGGAGGGATGCTGCTGGGTCTCAGTGTACAGCCCTTAGGCTCAATTAACTACCAAGGAACAAGGTAGCCCGGGGACTCAGCTCAGGATCTGTGATGGGTCAGGACCCTCAGAAGTTGGGAGTTGTGTGAATTCAGCTGTGGATCATCCAGGCAGAAGAACATGATATCAGAGCACTTAACATGAAAGAAACTGCAACGTCCCAAGAGAAGACAAGCCATGCGCAAGATCCCATTCAGCAAAGTGGGCAAGGATGCCGAGAGGGACAGAGACAGCCCAATCCCTGCCCTGAGTTTTCAGGACAGACTGGGGTCCCTGGAAGTCAAGTAAAATGACTTTAAGAATAAGACAGTGCAGTCTCCAGGACTGAGATCTGGCCTCAGCCCCAGCAACCCAGGCAAAAACACAGAAATCACAGTGGGACACATGCTCAAGCCAAGCCAGCGGCAAAGGGGCAGAGTCCTAGAGCAGTACCCAGAAGAAATATTTTCTACACTCTGGCCCTGGGCTGGGCGAAGGTCACCAGATACTTTCCTGATGTTTTTGTGGAGGTGTTTGCATACTCATAGTCATTAGGATATCTTCAATGGGGGAATATTAAAGGCCAGGCAGGTGGCTCACACCTGTAATTCTAGCACTCTGAGGAGCCGAGGCTGATGGATCCCCTGAGTTCAGAAGCTGGAGACCAACCTGAGCAAGAGCAAGACCCTGTCTCTAAAAAATAGTCAGAGTTTGCAGCAGGCACCTGTAGTCCCAGCTACTTGGGAAGTTGAGGCAAGAGGATCTCTTGAGCCTAAAGTTTGAGGTTGCTGTGAGCTCTGATGCCATGGCCAGTACTCTACCAAGAGTGACAAAGTGAGATTCTGTCTCACAAAAAAAAAAGCTACATGGGAGGCCGAGGCAAGAGAATCGCTTAAGCTCAAGAGTTTGAGGTTGCTATGAGCTACCCAGGCTAACAGCTTCAGACTGTCTCAAAAAAAAAAAAAAAAACCAAAGGGGGAATATAGTAACTTCCCAAACATTTGATCACAGACTTCCTCCTTTGTTATGTAACAGATAATTGATTGCTTCTTCTGGAACATCAAAAAAATACTAGAAACAGTGGGGTAGTGGATTTAAAATCCACTTAAATCCACTGTCTACCACCCTAAGTGAAAATAGCTCCTTAAAGCAAAGCAATGCTATGATGACAAGTGGGATCCTGGTGTCTCCACCCTCAAGGGAAGCTGCTGAACAGGAGCCCAGGCAGGACCAGGCAGGCACAAGGACGGGAGAATACGGAATCCAATTCCTGTTTTCAAATGTCTACTCTCTATGACAATCCAACCTTTTCCACTTTACCCAGGCCGCCACTGTCATTTATGTGATAGGCCTGCTGGCTTTCTCCTCTCCCTTTCATGGGGTAAGTCATTAAAAATAAAGTATCCAAACAGAAGAATATCGATTAGCAAAAAACTGCACCAAGTACTTGATACTTAGCATAACACAAAAGGAACCCAAAAATGTCCGCCTAAGCGAAAGAAACCAGACACAGAAGATCACCTACTGTGTGACTCCCATTTAAAGGAAATGTCCAGAAAAGGGAAATTCACAGAAACCAAAGTTAGAGTGGTGGGCCTGGGAGGTGGCGGGAAGGAACGGGGAGGATTGATAATGCACGTGGGACTTCGGAGAGGCACAAAAGTGCTCTAAAATTAGACTCCCCTGCCACTTGCACACATGTAGTTGTGAATATACTACAAAGCACTGAATTGTGCACTTTAAATGGTACTCAAGCTCCATCTTAATAAAGCTAGATTTTTAAAGCATTACGGCTCACCATGGGAGGAAGAGGCCTCTGGCTTCCGCTCCTGACACAAGGAGAATTTTTCTTTCTCTCCCTTTTCTTCCCATGGTCTCTTTTTCCCCTGGTGGCACAAATTCTCTATGGAAAACATCCCATTTTCTATCACGTACCTCCGTCCTGACACATGCACCGCACGCCAGTTAGTTGCAAGAAAAGATTCCCAGATCTCTCCAGGCCCCTTAGCCCAGGGTTTGAAGAAATTGTCACCTTTTTTTTTTGTCTACATCAATGAAACTTTGAATTCATTACAAAAAAAAAAAGCCACTTCCAGCTCTTCCCCTACAGCACTATCCTTGATCAAATGAAGTAATTTGTGACACATTCTCTCTACAAGTCAGCGATCTTCTCTGAGGCACGTTCTGCCATGTTTTTCTTGGGACAATGTTGACCCATCAGGTAGCATCACAGCAAGTAATGACAGAGAGTGCCATTCGTGAGGTCTTCACTGGACCCCTTCTTAAGAAAAGAAAAAACTTGTTAAAAAATAATGGTTAGATAGGGCAGCACCTGTGGCTCAGTGGGTAGAGCGCTGGCCCCATATACCAAGGGTGGCAGGTTCAAACTCAGCCCTGGCCAGCTAAAACAGCAATGAGAATTGCAACAAAAAAATAGCCGAGTGTTATGGCGGGCGCCTGTAGTCCCAGCTACTTGGGAGGCTGAGGCAAGAGAGTCTCTTAAGCCCGAGAGTTGGAGGTTGCTGTGAGCTGTGATGCCACAGCACTCTACTGACGGTGACTTAGTAAGACTCCATCTCAAAAAATAAAATAAAATAAAGGTTAGATAATAAAAATATAAACATAAAAATCTTTGACCTCTCAAAATGATCAAGGTCATGAAAACCAAGAAAAGACAGAGACACCGTCATAGCCAAAGGGGACTAAGGAGACAGGACACAGTGTGGTCTCCTGGAAGGAGAAATTACATTGGCAGAAAAGTAGTGAAATCCAAATAAGGTCTGGACTTGAGTTAGCAGGAGTGAGCCCAGGTGATCTTCTGATGAATGAACCACGGTTTGGGTCTGTCACCCACATGAGTGGCCGCCAGGTGAAGGGCACGTGGGAACGCTCCCTGCCCCCTCTGTTTAACATTCCTTAGGTCTAAAATCGTTCCAAAATAAAAGTGCAAAATTTCAAATAAATAAAATATCTATGCACAATCATGAGTCCAATCAAAGCAGACTGTTATTATGATCTGACAAGAAATGAATCTTGTCATTTCTTCTGTTTTTCCTGGGTTAATAGATTCTCACAAGGCCTTCTCCACAGTGGAACGGAAGAGCCAGTTCTTCCTCCTGCTGGTTCCTGATTTCAGGACTAATCCTCTCTGCAGCCAGATCCTGCTCTTTTTCTTTATATTTCATGAAAGAAGATTTAAATTTTTCTCCATTTTCCTTACAGACTTTTCACCAAAAGAATCCAAAGAAAACTGAATCACCGTGTGACCGTGGGCTTTTTTCTTTGAGTCAGAATCTGCTTACCAGAGTGACTTCTATCCACTTCTCACTGTACCACTGACTTCCTCCTACGCGAACACACACACACACACCTTGAAGCAAGGATTGTATAACATTGCAATCATTGTATAATCCCGTCTGCTTTTTATCAGACTTGTCTCAAAGGTCAAACCACCCCCCTGACAACCTAAAAGCTTGAGGCAGAAACCATGAATTTGTAGTGGCATCTTCTTATAACTGTTTTAAACAAATGCTCATGGAAGTGATGCAGAAAAAAGAACAGGTAGAAAATGAATCACATGGGGTGAGACTGCACCTGTCAGCACACAGGCAGGAAGGGAAAGTGGAACCCAAACATGCAAATGTCAGCATTGGCCTTTTCGTTACAAGAAAGACCTTGGCTGTTAGCATCGCTTTTCAAACCAGTTTTCAAAGTGTGGGAGAGAATTTTTTCCAGTTTTTGTGAGAGCAGCCAAAACAGAATGGCGCAGAAGATAAAACTGTAACATCAAGATTTCCTAGAAATCAGAGTTGAAGGTGTTTACAAATCTGTACCAGACCATCGAGAGAGGTTAAGAATGTATGAAACTTTGGTTATTCCTGGTGGAATATAAATGTAAGATTATAAGTAACTGACAGATGCAGATGAGAGGCCCACTGCCCTTTCTGTGACTAATGGAATTCTGATAGATAATGCCAGGACTTTGACTTTTTTTAGTTTTTTATTAAATCATAGCTGTGCACATTAATGCAATTATGGGGTACAACGTGCTAGTGTTATATACACTTTGAAATACTTTCCTCAAACTGGTTATCATAGCCTTCACCACATTTTCTTAATTATTGTGTTAAGATATTTACATCAGGACTTTGATTTTTAAAATTAAAAAATGGGGCTCAGTGCCTATAACTCAGCTGTTAGGGCGCCAGCCAGATACACTGGGTCTGGTGGGTTCGAACCCTGCCCCGGGCCTGCCAAACAACAGTGACATCTACAACAACAACAACGAGAGCAAAAATAGCCGGGTGTTGTGGCGGGGGGCTGTAGTCCCTGCTACTCAGGAGGCTGAGGCAGGAGAATCGCTCAGGTCCAAGAGTTTGAAGTTGCTGTGAGCTGTGACGACACAGCACTCTACCAAGGCCGATGTAGTGAGATTCTGTCTCAAAAAATAAATACATAAAAATAAGTAAAATTAAATTAAAAAATGGAAAACTAAAAAATGGAAAAATGCATCACCTAAAGAATATAGGAAAGGGAATGATGAGTCTTTTGTTAAAACTGGCTTGCCTCCTTTTAAAGAAAGTCTTTCTAAGGTCAATTTAAACGTGGAAAAATCTCCTATGAAAAGTGACCTACTTAGAATTCAGTGGTATTTTAACAGAAGCTTTAGAGGTCATCTCACACAGTCTCTCATGTCTCCGATAATGAGGTGGGACCTAGATCTGCTGGGTGACTTTGCCAGGGTGAGTTACCTAGTGAGTGGGCAATCACGGCTGCAACCTAGGTCTCCTAACACTAGATCTGATGCTCTTTCATGTAACACACAAACTTCTTTTTGCATATTTCACTTCGGTGGGGGAAAAAGGCAAAATGTTAGATGTGGAGAAAGGATACAAATAATTCATCGTTATTTTCAAGGAAACAGCATTCGTGAATACAAAAAGAAGGCCAAAAGAGGAACTGGAGATACTAATTACCTATTACTGAAAAGCTACTGTTCACTTATTACTTTAAAAGCCATTTATTTTGCACTATTTGATTCAGAGAAAAGGAGTGCTTTCAAAGCAAGAACATACTCATGTTTAAGCCCAGGATCTGCTTCCCCTTCTCCCCATCCCTTTAGTATGATAAGACAGCTAAGAATGCAGAGAATAAGCAGGTCAGTAGTTAACACCTGATGGGAGAAATACTCAGAAAAGGAACTGTTTCTGTCTGAAAAACATCATGGTAAGTAGCTAAAAATCACCATGAAGCAAAGACAAGGAGACAAAAGAGACAGCTCAGCTGTGTTTCCTCGTACAACAACAGGAACTTGGGCTTTAGGAAGGAGTAGGGGAAAGACAGAGAGGTGACATATAAAGGCACCCCTGCAGGTGTGCCCAGGCGCTGTCCCAACCCTTGGGGAAGAAGGGCAGTAACCCAGTTGAGCCCCAGTTAGCAGACTGAGTGAGAGCCTCAGGCACACAGCAGGCCAAGTTCACACCACACACACAGGCATCGGGACACCTGGGGAGTGAATGGGGGTTTGGTTTTTGGCTGGTGGGGAGGACTGTGTGGTTTGCAGCCCTCGGCCAGGTGACTGAAAAGTACAATCTTCATTTCCACACCATGACGTCCCCTCTTTTGTCACATAGACCAAGAAGGAAATAAATACAATGCTGGCAACTTTCAAATTCTCTCTTCCTTCCTTTGCTTGGTTTTGTTTGTTTGCTTTGTCCTTTGAACAGTATTGTTGCTCTGGAGGTCTCTAGAAGGTAACACCTAGACAAGGACCTCAAGAATGACTCAGAAGGCCCCACTAAGGCCTTTACCAAATAGTGGAGAAACCTTGAAAGGTGGACTCCCAGCATAGGCGAGAAGGAGGGGAACTAACAGATAAGCTGGCGTAATTCTTCTCTTTGTAATGAGGACCCAGAGGCCGGTGGACAGCTTCACTAGGTCAGCGGGTTAGCGTTTGGGCCAGGCTGTCTGCTATTCATGTGAGGACTGGAGAAATGAAATATACCCCGTAAAACGTGCCTCTGCCTGCATGAGGCATTTAACCATTCTCTGGGACGTGAACTGTTTCCAACATGCAGAAGCTGAAACACTCCTCCAAAATCTTGTAGTCATTTCTTAGCAGAATCACATTCCCTGCGGTAACACTCATGGACAAAAGGGAACTTTGACACAGGCCAAAGCTCAATGGATTTGTGAGCAGTTAAAGATAGGAAAGGAAGTTGCAGAATTGAGGAAACTCTAAGGAAAACACCTGTAATCCACTCCTGGGGAAACTTAGAGGAAGTCATCACGGCAATGTTTATTGTAATAACACACAAAATTAAAATATGAATTATAACATAAAGGTGCCGTTGAAATAAAATGTATTTTTAGCAAGTAAATGTTTTATTTGCTAACAGATTGAATTTCTCACAAACTCTAGAGGAAGCATTTGCTTTGACCAAATAACACTCCCTCAATCTGAAACCTTTGCTTTTAGGGTAGTTATATCAACCTTACATTTTGCAAATATTACACATGGTCCTCTGAGTCATCTAGTTTGTGTGAAATGAAAAGGTCCTGTGGTTGGCTGAATAATGGACCCCAAAGATATCTAGGTCCACATCCTTAGAACCTGGGAATGTTCCCTCACATGGCAAATGGAATTTTGCAGATGTGATTAAGGATTTTGAGATGGAAATATTATCCCAGATTATCAGAGGGAGCCCTAAATGTACACAAGTGTCCTTGCAAGATGGAGGCACATGAAATTTGACTACAGGAGAGGAAGTGGCAGAAGTGACAATGGAAGCAAAAGCTAGAGCGATTTGAGGAAGGGGTTATGAGTCGAGGGATGCACAGGGCCTCCAGAAACAAGAAAAGGCAAGGAAGCAAATTCTCCCTCGGAACCTGCAAAGGCAGCCAGCCCTGCTGATGCTTTCATTTAGCCCAGTGAGCCTGATACTGCACTTTTGGACTCTGGAACTGAAAGAGATTAGCTGTGTGTTATTTCAAGCCACTGAACTAGTGGTTATTTGATACAGCAGCAAGAGGAAACTAATATAGGCGGTAAGTGAGATTAATTTCCACCTCAGCTCAACACATCTCTCCTGCCTCTGTCCTGAGGCCATGTGGTCTGTGGAAAAAAAACAACCTTCTGGAGAAAATCATCTTGCAGTCATTGACTTACCCTCAGGGGTCAGCAAACGTTTTCCGTTTTGCAGCCACGCGACGCCTGTCACAGCTACTCAACCCCATCCCCGCCGTTGCAGCCCAGAAGCATCCACAGAGGATAAGTAAGCGAAGGACATGTCTGGGTTCCAATAAAATTCGATGAGACTGAAATTTGAATTGCATGTAATTTTCATGCACATACATATCATGAAATATTATATTTTTTTTTGTTCTAATCATTTAAAAATGTAGAAACCAGCCTTAGCTCAAGGGCACAAAAACAGGGACCATGTCAGAGTTGGCCCATGCACCATGATCTGCTCGCCCTTGCACTAAATCACCTGCCTTTGCAAATTTCACAGGAAACCTTGTTACTAACTTTAAAAGGTTTTATGGTAATAAATTTCCATGAGCTACATTGTCAATAGGAAGAAATCTTAGGCATTAAGTGATTCAGCCTCTAGAGAAGAAACATATTCACTAACTATACCCGGAGTTATCATTTTGTAAAGATGCTGGAGCTGCCATAACAAAATACCACAGATTGGTTGGTTTAAACAACAGAAACTTATTTCTCACAGTTCTGGAGGCAAGAAGGTCGAGATCAAGGTGTTGGCCAGGTTAGTTCTTTTTGAGGCCTCCCCTTGCCTTGTAGTCAGCATAGGACAGCTCCCTCATCTAAGCCCACCCTAAGCTACTTTCCTGTCTCAGCCAAGAACTCTCTTAAGGCTTGCTGATCAGTATACCCAGCCTCGTTGGCCTAAAATAACCTGTCAAATGCTCAGGAGGGCAGACTTCCAATACAAGCCCATCTCACCAGGAGCTCTCCCCAGGGACAGCTCTTCACAGTCCTCCATGTGAGCAGAGTGACAAGGAAGTGTTTGCTGTGGCAGCTTCAAAGTCGTGAGAAATGGCAGAGCTTAGCGGAGCCGAGCCAGAGGGAGGTTGGCTCTTTCCGTTTGGCAAAACTGTGTCCAAGAGGAGCGGGCTTACTCTCCTCACACTCCCGCCTTTTCCAACATGGTCATCTTCCTGCTCACTCAAGGCTCTGGATCCCAGCCCTGTTAGGCAGCTTTGACTGATTTCATCTTCAGGCCTAGAAATATAAGGAACTTCCTCCAAAAAGAAAAGAACCAAAAAGCGAAAGCAGCACTCTGGTGGTTGGATTTGGGGATGAGGTGAAATAATCACTTATGTGAACCAGCACTGAGGAAACAGAAAGTTCTTGATGGTCTCTCAGGAGGCTAAAATCAAGTTGGTTTTAATTTCATTCTTTGTGGTTTTTCTATTTACTTATTTTCTACAGTAAATATGTGTTCCTTTTAAAATGAAAAACCACCAGTGGAATTTCTTGGTAGGATTTTTTTTGTGTTGAGATACCTGATAGCTTATTCTCAGCAAAGGATATTTGGATTCTTTTTCCTTTTTTTTAATTGTTTGGGATTCTTTGAGGGTACAAAGAATTAGGTTACACTGATTGCGTTTGGTAGGTAAAGTCCCTCTTGTAACTGTGACTCGTCCCCAGAGGTAGGTGTGTGGCACACTTTTTTTTCTTCTTCTTTTTTTTTCTTTTTTCAGGTTTGGCCAGGGTTAGGATTAACCCACCACCTCCGGTATATGGGGTCGGTCCCCTACTCCTTGAGTCACAGGCACTGCCCTCTTCTTTCTTCTTCTTCTTCTCCTTTCTTCTTCTTCTTCTTCTTTTCTTCTTCTTCTTCTTCTTCTTCTTCTTCTTCTTCTTCTTCTTCTTCTTCTTCTTCTTCTTCTTCTTCTTCTTCTTCTTCCTCTTCTTCCTCTTCCTCTTCTTCTTCTTCTTCTTCTTCCTCCTCCTCTTCCTCTTCTTCTTCTTCTTCTTCTTTAGGTTCCCTTGGGACTTTTTTGGTCCAGGGAGTGGAAAGAGATGAAGGGAGGGTCGTGGGTAGTTCTTCATAATTTTTTTAACTTATGCACATTCACACTTAAATACACACATGTATATTTTTACATAGTTGAGATAGGGTTTCATATTTAATTCATATTCATTTTCCTTTACATTCCTAAGCATGAACTTTTGGTGGAAACCATCTCCACGTTTCAATATTTGCTATTTTAGTCTGAGTTCCCTTGAAGGCAGGGCAGGAGTCAGAGCCCCAGGCCTGCGCTCTCCGGACAGCCAGAGTGAGGGCCTGAGCCGGGGCAGAGACAGAGGACCCGAGGTCAGGAGGAGCCTGCGGCTGACCCGTGCACATCCTCTGGGCAAACCCGGCTGCGAGACCCCCAGAAGGCATGTGGGACCCAGTGTTTAGAACTGATCATGGGGTGCCAAAGAACAAGAGCCACCTCTGGTCTCCAAGCTCTGTGTTATTCGAGCCCTACCGCGGGGGCCACCCTCACCCTCCAGCACCAAGTGTACCCAAGGATTCGGTCGTGGGCCCCCGAGCTTCCCAGCTCGCCTGGTCGCGCTCACGGAGGCCCAGTGGATAACTGGCTTTCACCCTGGCCGAGGCTGGAGCTGCGACTGCCGATGTTAAGAGAGAAAATGACTGGGAGAGACTGTGCAGGGGTGGCAGCCGGCGGGTGGGGTGACCGGCCAATTGGGGAGACGCAGTACATCGGCCTTCCAGGCCGCACACCTGTGTCTGCAGGAGAGAGGAAGCCTTTCTCCCTCCAGATGGGAAATGGTTTGTTATTCTCAAAAATCCTTTGAAATTGAAAGTAACCACCCTCCATGTTTTATTAACCCCAACCTTCCGCCTCCATCGCAGGTATAGGCAGTGGCGGGGGGAGTTGGGGGTGTGGAGGGCGCCCCGGCCAGCGGGTGAGGCTGCAGCTCTGACCGCCGGTACAGGAGGAAACCTGTGTTTATCCCGAGAGCAAACTAAGGCCTGCTTAGGGGCATCATAGACCCTTAGCCTCCAGCCATATCCTCTGGCGTCCCTGCTCTGCGACAGTGACCTCACGGGGGCTGCAGAAAGCAGTTCCCGGGTCTAGGAGGCCCGTCACGTCGGGCAGGGACCCCGGGACCAAGGCGGCCCTGTCCCATCGTGGGCAAGAGGCCCGTGTGGAAGCCCGGGGAATCTGACCAGAACGCCGGCTTCTGGCCTTGCTTCTGCAAAAAGACGCTGGGAGAGGGGACTGGACAGGGCTCTGTGATCACACAGCTGAGCCTCAGCCACACTCCGGCGCGCCGCTGCCCTGGGGGCCCGACGGTCCTGCCCCTCGCGGTGGGGGCCTGTCCTGGGACAGTGGAAGGATGTTGAGCTGCATCCTCGGTCTCCAGACCTTGCCAAATTGAGGGGTCAGTGGGCCCCCGAGCTGAAGATCCTTCCTACAGAGCTGAAGAAAGAGCGAATAAGCGTTGGTAACGAGGTCTTTCTCTTGGTGTCCCGAGCCCGCTTCTCCGGAGTTTTGTTCATTTCCCATCATGGATCTCATTGCTCAGACCACAAGCCCGGGCAGCTCGCCAGCCTCACATCCGCCCCCACGTCCTGCCGTCTTTGCCCCCTAAATATCCCTTCAGCCCGTGCTCCGCCCCGTGCATCCCTCCCTGAACCGTCTCAACCTGGCCGCGCTGTATCAGCCTGCGTCCATCTACCTGGCAGCCACCAGGAAATGTATAAAAGCGCAGATCTCCCCCATGGCACGGCTGTGATGAGCAGCTCTGCAGTGGTTGCCCACAGCCTCGAATAAGGTCCAAGCCCCTGACCAGGTAGGTCTAGGGAGTCTCCCCTAGGCTGACCTCTGCACTCCCTCTCCTATCGCATTCCACTTTCCTCTTGTTTCCCCATGCATGATGGTATAAATGCTTCCTTCTTTCCATGGCCTCTGCCTGGAATGTCTTCCAGACCAACGTTCCTAATTTCTGCTTTAAGTTCCCATCTTCCAGGGAGCCACATGTAGATCCTCCACGCTGGCCCAGGCCCACCTCTATTGTTGCACTTACAATATTTAGCCACCAGGTGGAAGCAGAGGGCAGAGTTTAAAGAGCTTCCACGCGGAGCCCAGCTGCCTAAATTCAAGGGCCGGCTCTGAAAGGTCTGCTTCTGTCTGCCTCGTTTCCTTTTATCTGTAAAATTGAGATAGCAACAGAATTTATTTCACAGGATTTCGTGTGGCTGATGTATGAAAAATGCTCAGACCTCTTTAAGCTCATTACAAGTTCATTACAAGTTACCTGTTGTTATACCATAATTTTCTAAGTATCTGTTTCTTCCAGTAGACTAATAAATCTCTCATGTTTAAAGAGAAGTGACAGAGTCCACTTCTCTAGACTTCACAGGAGTCTTCTATTACTCTCCTGAGGCTTTTGCATTTTCCACATTATTTGAGAAGTTTCCTGGCCATTTGTATTACATGCTCTAGGTATTCAAACCCTTTGCCTTTTTTTCTTGTTTTGTGGGAAAATATCCAGGTTTGATTCCTCAACTACAGTTAGTAAGTCTGATGGTGGTTCAGTCCAGTAGGGCAAATGAAAAGACCTTAACAGGTCTGTCTATTAACTGACTTCTAGCTTTTTTCAATGACTAATATTTCTTACACAAAGGAGTCTACTATGGCAAAAATAACAGAGAACACAAGTAAATGTAATTCTTATAATATCATGTATGCAACTTCAAACTGAACTCACAAGACCATTATTACACATTACATAAAATAAACTCTTTAAATACTCTGCACTAAATTGGAACTAGTCAATCAACACCTACCTGCACAACTGGAAGTAAAACTCAACAGGAATGAAGTATGGGGGTAGTACAGGTGACTTAGGTTAATTCACACCTAACTGGCGCATCGCTCACATTCTAGGGAAAATGCACACTTAAGACTTGGATTTAAAATGTACAAAAGCAAGTTATGTAACCAAAACGTGTGTACCCCAGTAATATTCTGAAATTTTTATTTTATTTTATTTTATTTTGAGACAGAGCCTCAAGCTATCGCCCTGGATAGAGTGCTGTGGCTTCACAGCTCACAGCAACCTCCAGTTCCTGGGCTCAAGCGAGTCTCTTGCCTCCGCCTCCTAAGTAGCTGGGACTACAGGCACCCGCCACAACGCCAGGCCATTTTTTGGTTGCAGCCGTCATTGTTGTTTGGCGGGCCCGGGCTGGATTCGAACCCGCCAGCTCAGGTGTACGTGGCTGGCGCCTTAGCCCATTGAGCCACAGGTGCCGAGCCAATATTCTGAAATTTTTAAAAAATCTACAAAATTTTGAATCTTTTAAGATCTTTATTAATCTTTTCATAAAAATTATTAAATATTTTTCCTATCTGTTTCTGTGGCATGTTGTTTACACTAGTACAAGAGAAACTGTAGAGGTATATTGTATGACACGGTGGCTGTAGTTAATAACAATATATTGTGTTCTTGAAAAAAGAGAAGAAAATTGTCACACAGTCTCGTAATTGTTGGTACTGGTGTCTAACTTTTATGAAAGGATTTTCATGTAATTAGAACAAGTTGATTCATTTTTCAATAAGGATAGCCTTTGTTTTTATGTAAATGTTTTATGTAAATACATCCTTTATTTTTTCTCCAAATATAAAGAGATGTGACATCAAAAGCTTAGGAAATTGGGCAGCACCCGTAGCTCAGTGGGTAGGGTGCCGGCCACATACACCAAGGTTGGCAAGTTCGAACCCAGCCCGGGGCCAGCAAAAACAACAATGACAACAGCAACAACAACAACAACAAAAGAAATAGCCGGGCACTGTGGTGGGCACCTGCAGTCCCAGCTACAAGAGTTTGGAGTTGCTGTGAGCTGTGATGCTACAGCACTCTGCTGAGGGCGACATCATGAGACTCTGTCTCAGAAAAAAAAAAAAAAAGCTTAGGAAATTATGTTGAGTTACAAAAATAAATTCTAAGCACAGGCCAATGTGGTGAATTAAAGCTGACCATGGTGTCTATGAAATAGAGCATGTATTGAATCCATTATATTGATTATATTTAAATCTCTAAGGAGCTTCTCCTAATGAGAATTTATATTACTGTTTTGAGTGTAAGTGAAAGTTGCCTAATTGGTCTATTCTGAATATAATGGTATTAATTTACCTTTACAGGCATATCCTCACTTACTTACAGCTGTGAAAGAATTTTTCTAAAGCATAAAGAGATCTATAGCTGCAACTTCAAACAGAAAACAATGTGTCTCCTTAAAGTCAAGGTTGAAAATAAGCTCATTTGTAGCAGTTCTGAACTTAGACATAAGAAAAAGGCTTAACGAGCACTTTGGAATATATAGACAAAAAATTAGTTTCCCGGGACCATTTCTCTTTCTGCATTTTACTGCTTAAGGGAAACATGTTGTCCTATCACTTGAAGTAGATAAGCCAGCAGCTACGTCTTTTATCCAGCTAGCAGGAGAAATAACATATTGATTAGTGAACGGATTATAGAACAGAGAATAATGTTCTCATTTTGTGCATTTTTTTATTTCTCCATTCAAAACCAGCAATGGTAGAAGAGGAAGTTACTGAGATAACTTAAAACCATATGCTGTGGTTTTGGAGGAATACTTTTCAATGATTCCGAGATCCCCAGGACCCTATCTATGATGCTGGGGCAGGGCCATCACTGACAAACGCTACAGAACACACGTAGCCAAGTCTTTTCTTTAAGGGTAGTTCCTGGTAGAATCTGTATGTGTGTCTTTAAAGATGCTTGCTGGAGCATTGATCACAATATAAAAAAACCAGACACAACCTAAATGCTCATGATTGGTGACGTAGTTAAATAAACTGGGGTAAGCCTACAAAATGGAAAGTTTTCAAGGATTGTTCAAAAAGTATGCATAGGCCATTGAAGTGACAGGCAGTACTGAATACGTGAAAAGTGCAAGTTGCATAGAAGTACACAGTGTACAGAACGTAAATCTCACTTTGCAAATATTAAGTACATTTATATATGCATAAAAATATCCTGCAAGTGTGGCCACCGAATGTAAAAGTGCTTGTGTTCAAGTGATGAGACCCATTGTGGGCTTTTTCTTTCTACTTTGTTCAGTTCTGGATCAAGTTTCTCCAGTACCATGGTCTATTTTTGCCCTATAAAATTAATGCAAACTTAGGCAGAGTGCTGGACAGACAGATGTGTGCTTCTTTTGTAAAGCTGTGCTGACTTGTGGTCTAGCTCAAAATCACGGTTATCCAAGGAAAAAACAAAAACCAACATGAAGCTTCACTGCCATTCTTAGTAAAGTTCAAAATGGAAAGCAAATTGTAGGAGCCAGAGCGGGGAGTCCTGGACATCTGGACCCCCAGTCTCTCACGTGTCCTTCCCCACCAGAGTGTGATAGGGTCCTAATCGCTTCCAGGCTCTCAAAACTACCCCTAATTTCCCAAAGAACTCAGTCTGGGCTTTCTTCTCTCGAGATCCCGTCCTTTTATTTTGGCTGCTCTTGGCTGATCTTACCCTTCTCTGTCCTTCCTAATATAAATCGATTTTGTCTTTCTGGACTTAATTCAGTTCTCCACTTTGGGATCTGGCAGATCAACTCCAAAACTACATATGTCTTATATATAAGGAAATGTGTAGTCCATGGCCATGCTACCATGAATGTGCCTAATCTTGTCTGATAACAAAGCTAAGCAGGTACTGGGCCTGGTCAGAGCTTGGATGAAAGGTGCCATGTCCCCACATCACATATGTATGCTGTGAGAGCCATCCCAGTTCAGCAGGTTCCCCCAGAAATAAGTGAAATGAAGTTTAGCATGAGAAAAGAAAACAAGAATACTTCTGTGTTATTTGTTAATGTTTGATTTAAGAGGCATAAACACACATACGCACATATTCAACAAAATACCACATGCTCATTAGAAGACAAAGAACAGTAGCTATCAACTGTGTTAATCATTTAAGAAGCCATTCTCCTCGCTGTGAAAACAGAGTCTGGAGAAATGGCTATCACAGTGGATTAGAGCCACTTATTAAACTTTGCCCTTTCCTGGATCTAGTGCACTTTACTCTCTGGTGCTATGTGCCAAAGGGTTAGCACAGAAGTGGGGAATGATTACCTAGTATGCTATTAACCTTTATTTTGCATAATTATTATTCAAGTGCATTAACATTCTTCGTGCTATCCATTTGGCCACTTTTCCTTTCTAGATCAAGACTTGGGCAGAACATCACCAGAATGCTCCTGCCCCCAACTAGTAACATGGCTGACAGCGCTTCTGAGGCAAACAGCTCCCCAATTAAGAGTAAAATGTTAAATAAAAATTGTCTGGCACCTGTCACCCTAAATATTTGTAATAGATTTACAAAGCTTTTAATAACCAATTTCTGCTATCAAACATTTCCTGGGAGTGAGTTTTGAAAAAGAAAAGAAATGTACAGGCCATTCAACCCAGAGAAGGCTCGCACCTTGCACCACCACCCCCACCACCACCCCCCACAGACCTAAGTAGCAAGAGCTACTTAGGGGACAGTAGCAAGAGGAGCCCTGATCTTCTTCACCAATTGCTTCATGCTCACCCTGCCAGGGCCATTTCCTGGACTCCAACTGACCCCTAAAGCTGAACCACGAGGCCGCATGGTATCCAGTGCCTGGAGATGTTGACACCCCACACCACAGGGAGCTGACACGCTGGTAGTAGGTAGAGAAACAGCAGAGTCTAAAAAGCAGAAATGGTGGGGGGAAATATAGGAGTCCATGTAATAGTTTGAATGAAGGGAAATTTTAAAACTGAGTTCAAAAAAAAATTGACATTAGATTGGGAAGGTCTTGAAGGCCACACCAGGGTGGGAAATAGCACTGCTCACCCCAGTCTCTGCAGACATTAGTTCACCCTGTTTGTTTTTCATTCTGCTAATTTGTATTGACTACCATGGGCTAGTCCCAGCCCTGAGGATATAGCACCAAACCAGCAAACTTTTATGACACTTACACTGACTACAGAGGAAAATAGATCATAACAGGCAAATATACACATTGTTAGATGTGAGAAGTGCAACAGTGACAATAAAAATGGCAGAATGCATCTGTGAGGAGTTAAGTTTTGAACTGAGAGCGACTGAGGGATGATAAGAGGCCAGAAGTGCAAGATCTGGGGAAATTGTGCTCTAAGCAGATGGAACAGCAGGTGCAAAGGCCCTGAGGTATGGAGGATGAAGAACAGACCAGCTGGAGCCCAGTATGGAGAGACTCACTAGGAGCTGGTAGCCCAGGACTACATCACATAAGGACTTGCCAGCATGCTGAGGACAGGCACAGAAGCCTGTGAATGGCCACAAATTTCAAAAGAGAAATGCTAATATCCGTACGAAAACCATCATCCCATTCCTCATTGCCCATGTCAAAGTTAAAGAATAATGGAACGAGAGAAGAACGCAGCCACACCTCCCAGCGCTGATGGGTGTCTGCTCCTTGGAGCACTCACGCCTTTGGCACTGAATCCTAGGTCTGTTTGGAAACTCAGCAGGACCAGAGAGAGACCCGGAGACACCTGGACCTCGAACAGTGGCTCAGCCTACCAACCCCAAACAAGGCAATAAGATAGACTAGAAGTGATCGATTTATTTAAAAATAAACAATAATAACAAACTACCAAAATGAGCCTACTCTTAACTTACCCTGACTTGGTATCCTCAAACCATAGAAAATGATAATTAATGGTAGTTCAATGAAAATATCTAATACATAAAGATAAAATTAAAGGAAACTGTTCAGAGTTCATTTTTTTCATTTTATTAGAAAATTTTTAAATGAAGAGAGATTGATTAATGGGTACAAAAATACACTTAGACAGAAAAAATAAGACCTAATATTCAATAAATCAGTAGAGTGACAAAAGTGCACAATAACTGATTATATTTTTCAAAACAGCTAGGAGAGAGAAGAATTTGAATGTCATGGCTGCCTTAGCAGACTAATACAATGAGAACCCTTGGGAGATGATGTGCTTACAAAAGGTTAGTTATGAAATCATTTAGTATGTCATACTATATTTCTCAGTAAGTGACCTTTGAAATTCATCTAATACAAATAAAAAGCAAATATTAAAATACCATGTTTTTATCAGAGGAAGTTTAGCTCAATATCATCTGATTCTAGTCCAAGTAGTCTAACCAAAATAAAAGTAGCAATCATTATTTGAATCAATTGAAAATGTAGGACAGCAGGCACGGTGGCTCATGCCTATAATCCCAGCACTGTGTGAGGCTGAGGAGGGAGAATTGCTTGAGCTCAGGAGTTTGAGACTTGCCTGAACGAGAGTCAGACCTCGACTCCAAAAAAAATGAGAAAACCCAGCTGGGCGCCATGGCAAGTGACTATAATCCCAGCGGCTTCCGAAGGCTGAGGCAGCAGGATGCCCACAGCCTGAGTCTGAGGTTGCAGTGAGTTATGACGCCATCGCACTCTTCTCAGGGAATAGGGTGAGACTCTGTCTCAACAACAACAACAACAAAGAGCAAAAAAATAAAAATTAAAAATAAGCAAGGAAATAAATTAGAAAAGAAAATGTAGGATAGTCTTAAGATGCCATGCTGGTCCTGCCAAGGTCTAAAGACACTCTCGTGTTAAGAGAATCTGGATCACAGAATATGCCAGAAAGTCAACAAGATTTTATTCCAACTTTGGGCATCTTTGCTACCTTTCTCTTTAAAAACAAAGAGAGGCAGATGTCAAGTTCAAAGAAAAATCGATATCGACAACATCTCATCTTTTCAACATCCAAGGGCAAACCAGCCATCCTTTGTCCACTGCCCACCTTCCCACACCACACACCCACCCTTTTCACCCTTCCCTGCCTCCCTCCTTCCAACCTGGCCAACACACGCACACAATTCAAGGATACTCTTTGCATAAGTACATGCAGATCTTCTTTGCTTTGGCTGGACTGAAGTATCTAAAGTGTTTTTGGGTGGTAATATCCTAACCTGTGCAAAACTGGATAGTGGAAACAGCAGGAATCACACCTGACCCAAAGATCAGGAAGGGACAGACATGGTGAAGTGGAGAGACGCCTTCACAACGAGAACAAGGGTTTGAGAGGACATATGTTCCACAAATTACTACATTTTATACAATCATGGGTTGAGTCATAAATTTCAGACTCTGAGAACATATATCTGTATTTTGCGCAGGCATAAACACATATGTATATGCACATAACATACATGGGTGTATAAATATTGTATGCAACATACATAACATATATATAACCTGATGTGTATGTATCTGTGTTCTATGTAAGCAACTTGTGCATAACTATATGTATGATTATCATAAATAGTGTGAGTATACTATAATGAGTATGAATAAATAAACATGTATAACCTGTATAAAATATATGTCATGTTTTTTGATAATATACATACCATTTGTACATTATGGATTGGTGAACTATAATGTGTGTCAAGCCTTGTGATCAATATAAATAAAATATGTTGTTGGTCTATAATCTACATCCAAATATTCTCCATAAAATCAATACAAAAGATCAAGGTTAGGTATGTAGGTACCCAAACCAATTTTTTCAAGCCTAGATCTTTTCGCAGGTCATGCTGATACAGCAAATCAAGCAGACTTGCTCTTATGAAAATAATCATATGAGGCCACACCTGCCAGGACACACTAGGGCCAGGATTGGGGTGATTTCTGAGGCAGTCCTATACCTTCATTAGATGGGATTTTTAGGTTATATATTTCCTTTCACTCCACACCTAAAGGAAATGGCTCTTCCTCATCTAGTATAAATGTTAAAATGGGCCACCACGAACTATTTCCCAAATCTCTAGAAAAGAAGAACAGAAGCCACCATGTACTGTTAGATCACCACTGTCATCTTGCCTGTGACAGCAGACATTGCCGTCCTTTCTAGAGTGCCTATTGTGCCATTAACTTCCTTGGGGACACTGCCGCTCTGCTCTGCTATTGTCTCAGCCCCTGTGGCTTTTCCCAGGATGACTGACACAGCTTCCTTTCTCTCCATGGGCTGGCTGCTTAGTTCTGTCCTTAGTGAAGTGTCCCCTCCCAAAAGCTTCACTGGCCTGTGGCATTGCTGCTCCTGACAGCTCCACCAGCAGCAACTGTGCTATGAGCAAGTTACTCAGAGACTTCTCAGAGCCGAGTCCTTCTCTGTGTAATGGGCATGATAATGAGGCTCTGTCACAAAGCTGTAATGGCACATGCGTGTGGAATGCGTCTTTAGAAGAAAGCCTGGCTTCTGAGGGCGACGTGACTGCTGGTGGCTGTTGCCGTTGTTGTTATTCTGAAACCCTCAGCCCGGCCCAGTGCAGGCCTCCACCCCCCTCACTGCTGACTTCTAACAATCCACATTCATACACTCACCACCTGCTAGAGGCCAAGCATGTCTCAGACTTTTCTATTCTCACTTTTTTGCTCTTCTTGGAACATCTGCCCCAATCGTCTCCACTGGTCAAAACATTACTAATTCTTCAAAACACACTCAGAATGTCCCTTCGCCCTCAAAGCTACTCCAGTTCTTCTGAATCATACCCACTCCCCACCCAATGACACGGCGCCCCTCCTGCCCATGACAGGCCCCAAGACCTTTAAAAATGTTTATTATTATTCGACCTTATATTCCTGATTACTTGTGTATGGATAAACTGTAAATCACACAGGGGCATAAATATGTGTGTACCCTGAATGGTTTCAAGCATGGAAAATCATAATTATTGGCAGTGTAATAAAAATATCTATTATTTAAAGATAAAACTAAAGGAAACTGTTTAGAGTTTATTTCTATGTTTTATTAAGAAAATTTTAGATGAAGACGGATTGATTAATGGGCACAAAAATACAATTAGATAGAAAAAATAAGACTTAATATTCAATAAATCAGTAGAGTGACCACAATAAAAAATAATAAAGTACATTTTTCAATACAGCTAACAGAGAATAATTTGAATGCTCCCAGCATACAGAAAAAAATCACCATTTAAGGTAATGGATATCCCGATTGCCCCGATTTGATTATTATACAATATACAAATTTATCAAAACATCACATATGCCTCCAAATTACATAAATCCATTAAGTATCAATTTTTTTAAAGTAACAAAAATATGGCTGGGTTACCACAAAAGGGAAAAAAATACTTTTTGGTTGGTGTAATCAAAATTAGAGAGTGAAAATAAAGACCGTATATTATTAAAAGTTAAAAAAAATTACAAGAGCATCTATGGGCACAGAAAGGACAGCACATATGTGGTACAGACAAGAGAATCTAATGCATAGATATAAAAGAAAAGAGTTCAAAGAAAAAAAGAACAGTAAAAGAATATGCTGTTTTGTGGAGTTCCATAGTCAGGATGTCTCCCATCTTTGTCGTTGAATGACATCGGATGAGACGGTCTGTGTGACCACCTTAAAAATAGAAGCAATTACCAGAGCTGCAGAGCTCGAGAACCAAGGAGGAACGTGCCAGAAAGACCAGGAGACAGGAAGACAGCAACAGTGGATAGGATGGGAAGGAGGAAAGTCTTCGCAAGGGGCACAAGGTGCCTCCCGGTTGCACCTGCAGACGGTAAACTTACCAACAGCGCGGGAGCACCCAAGACACACCCACGGCCGGGCGCCCCCTAGCAGCAGCACCGCTTCTTACAGCCGCACTGCTGCTGGCAACAGCACTTCTGCTGGCAACAGCCCTTCCCGCAGCCGCAGCCACATGAGCCACACGAGCCACTGGAGCAGCAGGTGCGGCGGCAGCAGCAGATCACCGGCGTGCTGCAGCACCCCCCACAGCAGCCGCGGCAGCCGGGGCAGCAGGAGGAGCAGCAGCCCACGCTGTACATTCTGCAGCTGCCGCAGCCACCACCGCAGCCACCGCAGCCACC
>CAUYRH010095208.1:0-59565 GCA_963574655.1 Perodicticus potto
TGTATAGTTGATGCTATTTCAGAACTTGATATAGGCCTGTTCAACATTTCCACTACATTCTGGCTAAGTCTTGGTAGGTGGCATGCTTCCAAGTATTGGTCAATTTCCTTCAGATTTTCATATTTCTGAGAGTAAAGTTTCATGTAATATTTGTTTTGGATTTTTTGAATTTCTAAGGGGTCTGTTGTTACTTCGTCTTTACCATTTCTGATTGATGAAATTAGAGATTTTACTCTTTTCTTCCTGATTAGGTTAGCCAAAGGTTTATCTATTTTATTGACCTTTTAAAAAAACCAACTTTTTGATTTATTGATCTGTTGTATAATTCTTTTATTTTCAATTACATTTAATTCTGCTCTAATTTTGGTCATTTCTTTTCTTCTGCTGGGTTTGGGGTTGGAATGTTCTTCCTTCTCCAGTTGTTTAAGATGTCCCATTAAGTTGTTAACTTCCTCTCTTTCCGTTTTCTTGAGGAAGGCTTGCAGTGCTATAAATTTTCCTCTTAGGACAGCCTTTGCAGTGTCCCAGAGGTTCTGATAATTCGTGTCCTCATTGTCATTTTGTTCCAAAAATTTTGTACTTTCCTTCTTAATCTTGTCTCTGATCCATCTATCATTCAGCATAAGGTTATTAGGCTTCCATGTTTTTGTATGAGTATGCAAATTCCTGTTGTTATTGAGTTCAACTTTTATTCCATGATGGTTGGAGAAGATGCAAGGAATAATTTCTATTCTTTTAAATTTGCTGAG
The DNA here is from genome assembly GCA_963574655.1 of Perodicticus potto. Taxonomy (NCBI): domain Eukaryota; kingdom Metazoa; phylum Chordata; class Mammalia; order Primates; family Lorisidae; genus Perodicticus; species Perodicticus potto. The sequence continues at coordinate 750 of CAUYRH010095208.1, forward strand.
CTTAGACTTGTGACCTAAGATGTGATCTATTTTGGAGTATGTTCCATGGGGTGCTGAGAAGAATGTGTATTCAGTTTTATTAGGATGAAATGTTCTATAGATGTCTGTTAAATCCAGTTGTTGAATGGTTAAGTTTAAATCTAAAATTTCTTTACTTAGCTTTATTTGGAGGATCTATCCAACACTGCTAAAGGAGTATTAAAATCTCCAACTACTATGGAGCTGGAGGAAATCAAGTTACTCATGTCTATTAGAGTTTTTCTTCTATATTGAGGCGAATTCTGGTTGGGTGCATAAATATTAATAATTGAAGTCTCATCATATTGAGTGGTACCTTTAACAAAAATGTCCATCTTTATCCTTCTTTACTTTGGTTGGTTTAAAGCCTATTGTGTCTGCAAATAAGATTGCAACACCTGCTTTTTTCTGTTTTCCATTTGTGTGGAATATAGATGACCATCCCTTCACCTTGAGTCTAAAGTTTTCTTTTAAGGTAAGATGAGATTCTTGCATGCAGTAGATATCTGGCCTGAGATTCTGCATCCAGTCAGCCAACCTATGCCTCTTTAGAGGGCAATTTATACCATTCGCATTAATTGAAAGTAAGGATAAATCTTTAGAAAGTCCAGTGGACATTTTTAATCCTTTCATCACTGTGGGAGATGAAATTTGATAAATAGTTTCTGGGTGAGTTTACTTTTGTGGTGGACGTTTGCGCTGGTCATTGTGGAGGATAGGTCTGAGAATATCCTGGAGAGCTGGTTTAGTTATAGCAAATTTCTTGAACATGTGGATGTCGTTAAAGTATTTAATTTCACCATCATAAATGAAACTCAGTTTAGCTGGATACAAGATCCTGGGTTGAAAGTTCTTTTGTTTTAGGAGATTAAAAGTCGGTGACCATTCTCTTCTAGCTTGAAAGGTTTCATCAGAGAGATCTGCAGTTATTCTAATATTCTTCCCCTTGTAGGTAATGGATTTCTTACATCTGGCTGCTTTCAGAAATTCTCCTTCATATTAACTTTCGTGAACTTAATTATGATGTGCCTGGAGGATGTCTTATTTGGGTTGGGTCATGTTGGGGTTCTGAAACTGTCTGCTATCTGCATTTCAGGATCTCTTGGCATGTCTGGAAAGTTCTCTTTCATAATCTCATAAAGAAGAGACTCTGTGCCTTGTGACGCCACTCCATCGTTTTCAGGTATCCCTGTAAGACGAATATTGGTTTTCTTCGAGTTATCCCAGAGCTGTCTGAGAGAATGATCCATTTTTGCCTTCCATTTCTCTTCTTCTTTGGAAGTTTGGGAGCATTCAAAAGCTTTGTCTTCCATGTCAGAAATCCTTTCTTCTGATTGCTCCATTCTGTTACTGAGGGATTCTACTGTATTTCTCAGATCTTTGAGGGCAGCAACTTCTTGTCTCAATGTGTCAAAATCTTTGGTCATTTTGTCTTTGAATTTGTTGAATTCTTGAGACATCTTCTGGGTCATCTTTTGGATTACTGCTTGAAATTCTAATTCCATCTTTTCCTCCATTGCGCTGATCTTATTTGCTATCCAGACTCTGAATTCAACTTCTGATATCTCAGCCGTTTGCTTTTGCAAGGGATCTTGTGCTGTATCTACCTTGTTGTTCCTTGGGGGAGTTGATCTACTCTGATTATTCATATTGCCAGAGTTTTTCTGTTGATTCCACCTCATGATTATTTTTCACTGTTGCCTATGACCGTCCTCAGAGTTGGGGAGGTCTACAATCATTTCCCAGCTCCTGGGATGTCCTGGTGTCCTCCCTACAGATCTCCCAGTACCTGCAGGTCACAGGGTGACAGAGGCTGCTGCACAGACACTTGGGATCTCCAGGAGATGGAACAGCTGAAGAGGAGACCTCAGCTCAGAGCCCAGCTCAAGAGACAAACCTTGTTGTTAGTTTTATTGCAGTTCTTTTGAAGGTGATGTCTTCTTTTCATCTGGCTACTTAAAAAATTTGTTTTTGTTTTTTGGTGTTTTAAAAATTCACTGTAGGCATCTGAGGGGATTTAAAGTATTTGATCTTACTTAGAATAAATTATGATTTCTGAATCTAGGATTTATGTCATCTATCTATTCTGGAAAGTTCTCAGCTATTACCTCTTGAAATATTCTGTCTATTCTAACATTTCTGTACTCTCTTTCTGGGATTCTGATTAGATATATGTTAGCATTTCTGTGTGTTTCTTAGATTTCCTTTATGTTTTCTATTTTTAAAAATCAGTGAAAATTTTCCTTTCAATTGGAAGTTCCATTTGGTTTCAAACCTCTTTGGTCATTTCTGATAGTCTCATGTAAATTGTTCATCTTTGTCAATCTAATGCATTTCTTTATGCATTTCATAGATATATATTATGCAGCATGTATTAGACTATTCAATGTGTGCAGTATTTGGATGCTTAAATCTATTGTTTATTATGTTTGTTGACTACCACTCATGGATACTTGCCTCTTTATGTTTCTGTGGCTTTTCACTGTTAGCTCATTGCTTATTTTTTAATCTGTGGGACTCTTGCATGTCTAAATGAGGGATGTTTTCTTTCAGAGATTTCTATCGGGTTCTACTGTGAATCTGAACCACCAAATACTACTAAATACTAATAAAGTAGAAATACTTTAACTACCTTTGAACATCCTGGATCTACCAGGATCAAATCCTCTGCCTTGCTCTTGGTCTTAGGCTTGAAATGCCGATTGCAGTGCTAAATGATGCTCTCCATCAAGACAAGCAAAACCTTTTTGTCCATGAAGTGCTATCTTATCCCACCTTCAGATATCACTCACATTTTGAAGAAGACTAGAGGTTTTTGGAGACTTCCGCATGCCTTGCAAGCCCATTGATATGTCAAAAATACATGTTATTTAGGATAGTTTTATTTTATTTGGGAGCTTGGTCTGCCATACTCCCAGAGTAGAAGTCATTGCATTATTCTGTATTAATCTTTTTGCTTTTTTAGCTTTCATAAACACTGCATAATAAAGGCCATCATACTATCTGTCCTAAAGGACTATTGTGAAGATTAGAAAGCCTCTAGTACTTAGTAGAGGCTAAATAAATGGTAGCTAACAACAATGATGATAGCAATTAAATATTTGCTGAATTTAATTGAACATATATTGATTGTTGTAGATGCATAGATCCTGTAAATAGATTATCTCACTTAATCTTAGCACAATAAGTGGCAAGGGAGGCATATTTTCTCTATTTTATAGGTTAGAAAATGCAGGCTCAGTGAGTGTAACAAGCAGCATTCCTTTATTAAATGACATCAACTGTGATATTGCCTAATGGAGCATTTGGCTCATTTATTTATTCCTTCATACTTTCAACTAATACTGAGTAGTTTTGTGCCTGCCGATGTGGTGATATGTAATAGGTGTTTACCTTTGTAAGGTTGTGGATAAAATCTCCTTTGATGTAGGGCTTGGGTCTTCCATGCAGATGGCTCCCTAGTAATCATCGTTCTCCTACAAAATAATTGTAGCTTGGGGGCCCTGAGTTGTAAGCAATGTGATGAAACTTGTTTTACGGAAGTTGTTTGAGTTATGTTGCCGATATGATATGTGAGCTGCAATGTGTCTTTAGTATTTAGTAAAGTATACCTAGTGGTACTGCTTTCTTATATGTTGGAGATATTTCATCTCTTTACACATTGAAGGTCTTTGGCAACCTTGTGTCAGGCAAGCCTGTTGGCATCATTTCCCCAGCAGCATGTGCTCACTTTGTGTCTGTGTGTCACATTTTGGTGGTTCTTGCACTATTTCAGACTTTTAAATTATTATTCTATTTGTTATTATGACTTGTGATTAGTGATCTTTGATATGACTATTGTATTTGTTTTTGGAGTGCCGCAAACTATACCTATATAAGATTAGGAACCTAATAAATACGTGTGTTCTGACTGCTGTGATGAATGGATGCTTCTTCATCTGTCTCCCATTCCCTGGGCCTCCTTATTCCCTGGGACATAACCATATTGAAATTAGATCAATTACTAACCCTACAGTGGCCTCTAAGTGCTCAAGTGGAAGGAAGAGTCACATATCCTTTATTTTAAATCAAAAGCTAGAAATGATTAAGATTAGTGGGGAAGACACACTGGAAGTTGAGACAGAGTGAAAGTTAGGTCTCTTGCAGCAAATAATTAGCCAAGTTGTAAATGGAGGAGAAAGTTCTTGAAGGAAATTAAAAGTGCTACTCCTGTGAACACACAAATGATAAGAAAGCAAAATAGTCATATTGCTGATATTGAGAAAGTTTTAGTGATCTGGAGAGAAGATTAAGCCAGCTATAACATTCCCTTAAGCCAAAGCCTAATCCCAAGCAAGGCCCTAACTCTTTTCAATTCTGTGAAGGCTGAGTGAGGTGAGGAGGCTGCAGAAAAAAATGTTTGAAGGTAGCAGAGGTGGGCTCATGAAGTTTGCGGAAAGAAGCCGCCTCCATAACATAGAAGTGTAAGGTGAAGCAGCAAGTACTGATATATAAGCCTCAGTGAGTTATCCTAAAGATGTAATTAGCATCACTGATGATGAATACACTAAACGACAGATTTTCAATGTATATTAAACAGCTTTAGATTGGAAGAAGATAGCTAAAGAGGACAAGTCAATGCCTGGCTTTCATAGCTAAAGAGGAGAAGTCAATGCCTGGCTTCAAAGCTCCAAAGAACAGGCTGACTCTCTTGTTAGGAGCTAATGCAGCTGTGACTTTAAGTTGAAGCCAATTATTCTTCTGAAAATGCCATGGCCCTTAAGAATTATACTAAGTCTACTAAATCTATCTCATTATACTAAATCTGTTTATATTGTGGCTTAAGGAATATTTTAAGCCCACTATTGTGACTTACTTCTCAGACAAAAAGATTTCTTTTCAAGTATTAATGCCCTATATCAATGACCCTGGTTACCCCAGAGCTCTGATGGAGAGGTACAAGGAGATGAATGATGTTTTCATGCCTGCTAACACAATATCATTTTTCAGCCTGTGGTTCAAGGAGTAATTTCAATTTCCAAATCTTATTATTTAACAAATACATTTTGTAAAGCTATAGCTTCCATAGATAGTGATTCCTCTGATGAATTTGGGCAAAGTAAATTGAAAACCTTCTGGAAAGGATTCACCATTCTAGATGCCATTTGTGATTTGTGGGAGGAGGTTAAAATATCAACATTAACAGAACCATGGAAGACATTCATTCCAACCCTCGTGGATGACTTTGAAGGGTTCAAGATACCAGTGCAATTACTTTATCTGTAGATGTGATGGAAAGAGCAAAAAAACTAGAATCTGTAGTGGAGCCTGAAGATGGGACTGAATTGCTGCAATCTTTGTTTTTTTTGGCCAGGGCCAGCTTTGAACCCACCACCTCCAGTATATGGGGTCGGCATCCTACTCCTTGAGCCACAGGTGCCACCTAAATTGCTGCAATCTTATGATGGAACTCGAATGGATGAGAAGTTGCTTCCTACAGATCAGCAAAGACAGTAGTTTCTTGATACAGAATCTACTTCTGGTAAAAGACAGTGAACATTGTTGAAATGACAACAAAGGATTTAAAATATTCCATGAATATGGTTGGTAAAGCAGTGGCAGAATTTGACTCCAAGTTTGAAATTTACTGTGGGTAAAATGCCACCAAATAGTGTTGCATGCCACAGAAAAATTTTCATGAAAGGCACAGTCAATTGATAGGACAACTTCACTGATGTCTTATTTTAAGATATTGCCACAACCACCCCAGCCTTCAGCTACCACCACCCAGATCAGTCATCAGCCACCAACATCAAGGCAAGACCCTCTAGGAGCAAAAAAATGACAACTTGCTGAAAGCTCAGATGATCATTAGCATTTTTAGCAACACAGTATTTGTAAATTAAGGTATATACATTTTTTAGACATAATGCTATGGCACACCTGATAGACTATAGTATATTGTAAACATAACTTTTATATGCATTGAGAAACCAGAAAATTTGTGTGACTCACTATATTGAAATATTCACTTTACTTCAGTGGTCTAGACCGGGCTTGCTATTTGTCTGAGGTGTGCCTGCAATTAGTAATGTCATTATAAAGGAGCGATGGGTCTGTGGATATAGACAAACTGTCCCATAAATATCAGGTGCTCTTGGTGAGAGCAGAGCTAGGGCACTGTGTCTCCTGGTTCTCTCTAGGGCTGTCTGGATAACCGGAAGCACACTGCGTCCTGGCTATTGCTGGAACCAATTGAAATCTCCAATTGGAATTGGTTCACCAATTGGAATCTCTGTAACTCCTCATCATTCTCAACTCTTCTGGGGGCCTTCATGCTACTGTGACAATACTCCCGTCTTTTCCCCTGTCCCTGAGTCCCATAGTCTTCCCAGGATGATGAGACCTGTGTGCCTGACTCCTCCCTGAGAGAAGGACCCTTCTTTCAGGCTCTCCAGCTGTGGGGAAAAGAGGGCACAAAGCCTTGCTGTGTTCTGCATACAGATGGCAGTTAAGTCTGCTTTTTGGTGTGAGGGTCTATCAGCTTAGCAGGCAAACAACTTGCCTTAGTTTCACTTTGGGAAATGGGAACTCCGTTTTTGACCAGGATTAAACCTTTTGGATACATTATAGGTAGGGATGTATGATGGTGAGTGGAAAGAGGAGAGGGGTGAGAATAAGCATTATATTTTATTTTCTCATTCAACAAGCATGCATCTATTGAGCATCGAGTTTGCACAGCAACTGAGAGCTATGTCAGAGAGGGTGTCCAACCCAGCTTCCTCTAGACACTGCCGCTGTGCTCCAGCCACTGGGAAGAATGCCCACCCTCCTGGGGCAGCTATGAAACACGGAGATATGATCTGGATGGCTGCACCCAATGCCTGGTGTGCAGGAGCTTAGTGTATGGTAACTTCTTTCTTTCTCTGAGAATAACAGAAATCTCAGAAGGAAGTAAAAATCTGTTGCCTTGGAGAAGTTTGAGAAGAAACCAGAAAGTGTGTGGGAAGGAATTTGCTCAGCCTGGGCTGCCACGCTGGTTCTGGTGGGCTCCACCTCCCAGTGTCCTCTGGCTGATGGGGGCATTCTCCCCCCACCCCCAGGCTCTGTTCCCTCACTTCACCCACACGGACCAGCAGTCCTCATGGGCAGACGTGCTGGAGAGTTAGCATCTTTCCGTGGTGAACTTTGGTACACTCAGCCTCATCTTTCAGTTATTGTGACTATGCTTATAGTAAAGGACTGCAAATCTGACAGATTGAATATCATCTTGGAGGCTGCACTTGTCATAGTTCTTACAGTTTGGATTGATTTGGGGAAGAAAAAATGGGAGTGAGGCTTTTTGTAAAGAAAAGATGATTTTTATATGAGTAGTCATCACAGAATAGCATTATATTGTATTCATCTCCCTGTGCAGAAACGATGCTAGCAAACACCCTTCCTTTATTTTCCCGAGTAAAAGAAGCCTTTTGTGGTTTAATAAGCCGAAGGGAACACACACAATGGAAGAAACAAATGAAGAAGGGCCGAAGTACTGGCCTGCCCCTTCTTCCTTCCTGCTCCCAGGAGCAGCCCAGTGTCAGACAGGTTTAGCCTGGAGATTTGGCTTTCTCCTGGGGACAAGTCGCTTCATGACCCTGAGCCTCAGTCCCTCGTTTGCAAGAGGAGCCTCTGGTTACCTACTGCTGTGCAGCAAGCCACCCGTCCTTGGTGGTGTGAGGCATCAACATTTGTCTGCTATGATCTGTCCCGTCTCTTGGCTCAGTTGGGCGGTTCTCAGGCAGGTTCTTTCTTAGGATTTCAGTCGGGTGGTGGCTGGGCTGAAGTCGTCTGAAAGCTTCATTGCTGCTGGCTGGGATTTCAATAGGGACTGTCTATGGGGGCATCTATACACGGCCTTCTCAGGTCCCCTGGGCTTTCTTACGTCATGCTGGCTGATACTCACTGAGGCCATCCAGGTTCGTAGAGAGGAGACATAGGCTGTAGCTCTTACTTGGGGACACAGTAAGTCTCTGGGATGGGATGGAGCTCTTTCTAGAAAATATAATCTACCACTATCAGGATAATACTAATTGGTGTTTGGGTCAGTGTAAAAATAAATAAAATAAAATGTTGAATAATGTTGACAGTGAGGCATAGGGAAGAGTTTGAAATTTGGAGTCTGAATGGCTTGGATTCCAATTCTGATTCTGCTACTTCCCAGCTATGGGACAAGCAGATGTGTTCTGGAGGATTCTGTCAATCAGGGCCTGATGGAATATAAGGCTGGAAGTGGGGGGAACCTTTCCCTTCAGATGTTTATCTTTTTGACTTTCTCCCTTTTTACTACCTCTGGTAGGCTGCTGCTGATTTGTACAGTGTTTGATGGTGACTTTCCTACACTCAGCCTTACCTTTTATTGGAGATTATTATGATTTTAATGAAAGGCTGAATTCATTAGATTGAAATCACAGTTCTTTGATTTGAGCAGATTGAGGAGTTTGCTTACTCGTAAACTCTCTCCTTCTGGGTCTTGGTGAAGACTGAGTAAAATAACAAGCATGAGCTCCAGGGTGTAGAAAGCATTGTGGCCTATGAGCTACGTGTGGGCTTTGGGGTGAGAGGACTGGGGTTTGGATCCTAGTCTGGTCATTCATTAACTGGGGAACCTTGGATAAGTCAGGGCCCATTCCCAAGCCTCTGTTTTCATATCTCTGAAATGGGATACTGCTTATGGTCACCAGGTTGCCTGTTGCTAGGGGCGCCTCTCATGGCATGCTCTGTGTGAGTGGCACCCCTGGAGGTGTGCGGACACAGTCTGCATGGCTCCTGTGACCTCTGCCATGTACAGCTGTTGTGTGGGCTAGAGGAGGTCTGGCAGGATGAGCTGAAAAGATTCTCAGGGAAGGTCTGTGTCCACCCCATTTTCTCTGAACCTCAGTGGGATGCAATGGGATGTCTGCAATTTTACAGCGAGGTCCTTCTCATTCCAGGCCCACTAGGTTCCAGTAGTCCTTCTGACCTCATCCTCAACCTGGGGGTTGCAAAGGGTGCTGGGTTTCTGGCACTCTTACTTTAAGCAGTGAGGTGGGAGGGCAAGGGTTCCTTCACTGAGGTTTACATCTGCATGGAAAGGTCAGTCAGGATGCTGTGCAGTTGGTTGCTTTGACTTTCTGATGAGTCCAGGATGTTCTCGGCCACTTGGCTCACTTATGATGTACTTGCCCTTTTATACCAAGGAGGGAAGTGATAAGGTCTGTGGATGGAATTCAGGCAAACCTGGATATGAATTCCTGTCACTTATATCAACACTTATTGGCCAAGGGACCTTTGCCCATTTCCTCTGAGTCTTGTTTTCTTTATCTATAAAATGGCTCTGGTGACACCCTCCCCTTAGGCTGGGTGTATGGATTAGATGAGAGAAAGCCCATGCAAATGAGTTTTAAACAGTATTGCTGAGCACCCAGGTGCTATTCTAGGTGATGGGAGGTAAACAAACAGGCAGTGTCTGGGTGCTTGGGAGGCAGAAGCTGACCACAGCTGAGTGAAAAGTCAGATGGTGATGGTGTGTACAGAAAAGAAAGTGTGCAGAACCCCTGTCTTGGGTGGGTTAGCCAGGAGAGAGGAAGGACACGGGAGCGCACAGGTGGCTGTCTGTGGGAACATCAGCAGGTGGCAGAAAGGGCCCTAGGAAGGCCTCACATGAGGGGGAAGAGGTGCCAGGAGGCAGGGGCTGGCTGGGGCCTGCAAAGTCAAGTGGAAGGAGAGGAAGGGCCAGACATGCTGGCCTCGCAGGCTGCCCCAAATAAGGGACTTTGAAACTCTTGAGCCGGGAAGCTCAGGGGAATTCAGGGGATGCCCTGCCCTCTCTTAGTATTTAGCACTTATTAATACTCCTTGAAGGAATGTACATTAGTATTTGTAAATAACCTTTTAAAAAACTTTGCAGTGTTCCCGATCCAATATGAACAAAAAAGCCTACTCTCAAGGGTAAAAAAGTTCATATCCTTGCAACTACCTGGTGAGTTTAAAAGTGGTACATGTTTCCAGTGTCATGCTTCACACATCGGCTCTAATGATCCTCATGACAACCTGTTGTTACCATGTGCATTGGACAGATGAGTACACTGCGACCCAGATAGGTGCACGGACATGGTCAAGGTCACATGCCTTACAAAAGAAGGTTTACCTAACTCCATGTTGTTCCCTCAACCCTGGCTGATGATGTTCAACAGCGTCAGCCTCCTTGCCTCTGCAGGCAGCATCAATTTCCATTGCTGATGCCATTGTGTGAGATGTGGGCTTCTCCATCACTTGCCAGGCTTGACGGAGCTCAGTGGATGTCTTTTAGCGATGATGGACATAATTAATTTAGAAGAGAAGATGTCTCCTTGCTGCTGGTGTCAAATAAAAATGAAAAGGGAAGACAGGTTGCTCACTAGCTTTGAACAAGACAAGGAGCTCAGTCAGAGCTGCAGGGTCAAGTATTCTTGGGAGGGAGGACCTCAACTGAGGGCTTTCCTGGCTCTTAGGAATGTCTCAAATGTATATTGTTCTAAGCAGCCAGCAATGGTGACAGCAGGGGAAGGGGGCCATGCAGAATGAGTGGCTAAAACCAGGCAGTAAAGATATTTTCTAGAATACATCATTGAGTGGCATGCCATTTGATGGTTCTCAAACTTCAGCATCTCTATAAATCATCTAGAAGGCACTCATAAAAAGTCCAGATTCCTCAGCCAGATGTTTGAATTCAGTTTCTCTAGAGTGGGTCCTGGGGTCTTGATTTTTAACTTTTCCAATCAGAAGAAAAACGAGATATCAGGGGTCTTGAATTTTAACAGTCATTCCAAATGGGTCTGGTGCAGGTTTGAGAAACACTGACACAAGGGTTAGAGCATAAGCTCTGGAGTTGAGTTTTTCAGTTGTGGTTTTGAAACCAGTATAACCCAACCCCAGGGATCAAGCCTCCTTGATCTTCACTCCCCCCTGCTGTGAAATGAGCTATAATAATATTCACCTCAGAGGACTGTTGGGGAATGTGCAGGGCCATGCACAGAAAGCTGCTTTAGTTCTGCATTTATAGGTTGCAAGGGAAGGTAGACTCAGCCCCAAGTAGAGGACTAGTTGGTGATCCTTGAACACCAGGTGCATGGGGCTCGGAATCTGGCAGACACCAGCTTCATCAGCCCTTCAAGATTCAACTCAGACATCCTCTCTCAAAAAGCTTCCTGATGGCCTTCTATTCTGAGTTCCCTCTGCCTTCTGCATTCCCCTCTATCAAAGTATCTCTCCCATTGCATTAAAATAGTCTGCTTGTGTATTCCTCTCTCTGTATTGGACTGTGAGCTCTTTGGTGGAAATGTCTTGCTCATTGTCTATCTTTAGCACCCAGCACGTGAGACATTTTTGCATAGTTTTTCTCAAAATATTGAAGCAATTTTGCATTGCTTTTGACTTTCCTTCATGTATCATTTTTCTATGGTCCAAAGTCTTTGTTGTTATCATTTTTTAGGGCTGTCTAATAGTCTGTGGAAGTGTAACACTCTGCATGTTTAAATGATTCCTTATCAAGAGTCTTCATTTTTTGCCATTGTAAATAATGCTGAGTTGAATATCTTTGTGCCCCTGGTTTGTGTAATGAGCTCATGCAAATTGACTAGAAAACCATCAGGCTCCAAGAGTAAACAACTTTAATTAGATAATTCTAACAAGATGGGATATAATCCCCAAGTACAAAAAACTGGTCAACCTCTCCAAATATAAAATGCAAAATAAAATTATGCCTTTTAACTTAACCATTAAATTAGCAAAATAAAAAGAATGATATTGTCAAGCACCAGTGATGGCATGATGAATTAGTTGTATTTGTTCAAGCATTGTCTTTGGCAGTGGAAATTAGCACAATTTGACAATGGGTTTAAAAATTTGTAATCCCCCCTCATCCTGGAATATTATTTTAAAGAAGAAACTTCTTGTACAAATTGGATGAAATCACAAGTCTGTAAGTGGTTATTCTTTTGCACCATGAAATCATCTTTGGTGCAGAGAAAGCAGCTGCTGTGTGATTTCTGGCATGGCGTGGGGTGGGCTCCAGACTAGAGGGAGGAGACAGAGTAGGCTCTGTGAAGATGCAATTCTTGCTTGACCTTAGACTGGTAGGGTCAGTAACTGCTTGTCCAACAAGTGGGGAAGTGGAATGGGGTAGGGTCAGGCAACTCAGTGTTTGTGAATGTGTGTGTGTGAATGTGTCTGCAGAGGAAGGAATGAGTATCTGGCTATGTCAACCCGAGAGGCTGGACGAATTGCACATCATTAACCGCCTTCTATACAATGCCAGAGTCTCCCTTGAAAGTGGTGAGGTGTCACTGAATCAGAGGAGTAACACAGATTTGGAGTTTAGAAAGATCTCACTGGCTGCTGGGTTTAGGGCAGAGGCAGGGAGGCCAGGTAGGAGGATGTCACAATAGTCTAGGAGAGAAGTATTGAAAGTGAGTCTGTGTGAAAGCAGATCATGTGGAGAGAAGCAAGTGGATTGCAAAATTTTAGGAGTTCACCTTGACTTTTTTATATGACTCTTCTCCAGGCACCTTCCCTGGAACAGGTGCCACTTCACTGTGCCCCTTCCCGGAACACAAGGTCTACTGGAAGTCTGTGCTGCCCCCCTCAGCCCCCTCAGCTTCTGCAAGTTGCAAACCCCGGTAATTGTGTGTTGGCTAATTGCATAATGCAGTTATCTGCCTAGTGAATTGAGGCCCAAATGTTGCTCTTTGCAGGGTAATTATGCTGGATAAGTGAATGGCTGGAATATTTACAAGATTTTGTCCCTTGGTCGATTTCCTTTCTCAGAAGACAGCCGGGATGTGGGGTAAAACATAAGACAGAAAATATCTCTGGGGCTTGTGCAACATGGCGACAGGAAAGCTTGTGGTGTTTGAGAGAGGAACATGCAAAGTATTAAGTTTGGGTAAAAAAGAGCATACAACTGTTCCATCCTTGAAATGCATATGTTCTGCTTGATGATTGGCAGGGCTGGATTCGGCTCTTGCCTGTTTCCAGCCAAGAAGTGCTTCACACTGCCAGCACTGGCACATGAGGTTGGGCACTGGTTTGTACTTGGTTCGCAAGGTATGTGGCTGGGTGCTGGGGTTCTGCTGTACTGGGTTTGGATTTTGGTGCACCCTTGTTTGTTACCTTGACTGGGTGATTTCAATAATCCAGGCCTCAGTTTCATCATCTGTAAAGTGGGGAGATGTGGGGCGGCTCAGAGGCTTGGTAGGTGAAGAGCCCCATGTAAAGTGTGGGCCTGGGATATGTGCTTTTGTCCCACAGCTCTGAGCTGGGCATTGGGAGGCTTCCTGGGGAACCCAGGCACCCTGACTAGGGTTACCCCTTTCAGTCTCCTCCCCAGTAGCACAACTCAGCCACATTAGCTGGGGGCCATGGTTCATCAGAGGTGGGAGGGGCAGAAGGTGGGAGGGAAAGAACTTTGTTGAAGACTCTGCCTTCTTCCTGGAGAAAAGGAGATAAAAGGGTGTTTGCTTTTCCTACTAAGTGCCAAGCACTGTGGGAGAAAATGTTTTTAAGTTACATGTAAGCCTTGAAAAGTGTTTCCATCTCCATTCTTTGCAGGAGCCCTTTAAGGCTCAGAGAAGTAACATTCTTTGGGTCGCACAGCTCACAAATGCAGGAATGGAGTTTGCCCCAATGGCTTGCTTCCTGGTTTTTGGAAAATGGTCCATCTTAGGCCTTGATGTCCTTGCTGCCATCTTCTTGTGAATGATGGAGCCTGGTGCAGTGGACAGAGTCCAGAGGTGTTAGAGGTGGGGTCTCTGCCTGTCTCCTCCTGAAAAGCTGCATGACACGGGCAATTAGTGCATCTCATGGAATCTTCATGAGGTGGTAGGGGTCCCGAGATGAGAAGATGGGCCCCCCCACCCCTGAGCTCAGGGCAAACCCAGACACATGCCCTAACTGCTCTGCGGGACATGGGTTATAACTAGGGCAACCTAGCCAGAGTTTGCTGAGGATGCACCCCATTCCAATAGAGTTCTCAGCACAGTAGCTTATGCTTGAAGCAGGCAGATGACTGCAGTGCAGTGGGTATTTGGAAATACCGTACACAAATTCAGGCTCTTTGATGTCCCTAGTTGTGATCACCTGCCTTCCTAGCCAACAAGTTTGGCCATACCAACTTTCAACATTTCTTGGTCACTACCTGACCAATGCTTTCCTGTGAGGTTTGATTTTGCAATTTTGGCTGCACACTGTGGCTGAAACTCCTTCCAGGTGTTCGGCCCCAACCTTCCCCAGGGCCACCTGCACTGCCCAGGCGCGCGAGGCTGCATCTGCCCACAGGCAGGGCCCAGGTGAGCATAGGGCAAGGACTCTGCCTCATTCACTGTCCCCGGCTCAGTGCCTGGTCAGGCCCTGGGGCACAGAGGGCCCCAGGAGGGCTTTACTGAGTAACGATTGCTGCCAGTCAGTAGCACCCTTTGCTCTGAGTGCCCAGCCCTGGGAGGTAAGAATGAATGAACTTGAACAGAGCATGAATATGTCCACTCCTACTTATCTCCCCCAAACAACCAAACATATTTTTTTGAGAGCAGTATGGAAACTCCTGAGGTTGACTATTTAAAAAAAGGGATGGTCGAATGGTCGAGATGCATTTTGTGGAATGTCATGAAACGTTGGCATTTTAAGCCCCAAAAGACTAAATGTACCAAATGTGGTCTGAAGGTATATTAAGTGATAGACTAGCACACACATAAAGTCAAAAGTTTAGGAAGAGTTTAGGAGAACTTGAAATTGAAAAATTCTACCCATGGATGTTGTGTGTGTGTGAACACAGGTTAAAAATCTTCCGTTGGCTGACCTGTGGCAGCTGGGTGCACAGTAGGTGCTCAACAATTGTTCTTGGCTTAGAGAGAATGACACTCCCAGCTTCATGTCCCATTTCTTTTTGCCAGGGTATATTATTTGAAAATTGCTGGCTTGCAGAGAGAAAAAGCCTCAATTATCAAGTTGACTTGGCACAAAAATCTAACACTTTGACCAGTTTGCTCAACAGTATCATTTCCTCAGATGCAGCCCTCAGGGGGGAGTTGGCATTCAAACATGAGAGGTGTGTTTCTGGGTGTGTTAGTTAGTTGGGTTTCCATAACCAAGGACCTTAAATGAGGGGGCTTAAACCACAGAAATACACTGACTTGCTCTTATGGAGTCTGGATGTTCATGATCAAGATGTTGTCAGAGTTGGTTCCTTCTAGGGGATGACGGGGACCTGTTCCAGGCTTTTCTTCTTGGCTCATAGATGGCTATTCTCATCTTCACGTGGTGTTCTTCTGTACATGCATCTGTCTGCAAATTTTCCTTTTGTAGAAAGACACCACAGCAGAGTTTTTATTCCTGCTTTGTGGTTGAAGAAACTGAGGCTCAGGGAAGTTGACTATGTAAGTTCCCCAGCCAGGAAGTGGCAGAGCTGGTCTTTGAATCACGAGGAAGAGTAGGATGGCCAACAGCAATACAAACGGAAAACCTTCACTGGGAGTTGTCTTGTGTCCGAAGCCCTCCCTCATATAATGCTTCCAACAGGCTTATCAGGAGGGCATGATACTCTGCCCGAAATAACGATGGGGCAACAGAGGCCCAGAGAGGTTAAGGAACTCACCCCAGGCCACACAGGTAGAAGGAGGAGGAGTTGTAACTTGTGCCCAGGTCTTTCTGCTTCTAACACTCAGTCACCACCCTTCCCTTATACCACAACAGTCATTTCATGCTTTCTCCGATTTGTGGAAAAAGAATCTCTATTGTCTGTCCCCAGACTTTTATAAAATGTCAGTTTCATTCTGGATGTCCTGCCAAGTGCACAGGGACATGAAGAATGCCTGACACAGACAGTGCAGGGAACATTCGGCTGCCTCGTGCTGGGCTGGTTTCAATGTCCAGGGCTTTGGGCAAGTCTTCTCATTTGACTTGGCCTGTAGGAGTGGAGGTAGGTGGTAAACCATGAACTCTGCTGTCCCTGCCAGTGGGGGGCGGCCTTCCACATGAGCAATACTGCTGCGGGTGAAGGGAGGGTCTCTAGTGTCTGCCCCCGACGGGGGTCACTGCTGCTGGCTGGTGAAGGAGGAGGATGGAGCCTTGGAGAGGCTGGATTCCAGAGCCTTTTCTTCTCCATCTCAGGAGAATCCGAAAGTATCACAGGGCACCCGGCAGGTGGCCAGTGAAAGAAGAGTTTTATAGAAAGTTCCCCTATGCTCTGGAAGACCCTGAAGGATCAAGAGGCCTAAGGAGGCTGAAGCAGCTGGGTGGGGCATGGGTGAACAGGGCGGGGCTGAGCGGGCTGGGTTAAGCTGAGCTGAGCCAAACTAGGCTGGGTGCTGCTGGGGTGGGGTGGGGCAGGGCTGGGTGGGGGGTGGGGGTGAGGTGGGCCGGGTAGAGCTGAAGCGGGCTGGGCTAAACTGGGCTGAGCATAGCTGGACTGGGCCGGTAGAGACAGGGCACTGCCGCCATCCAAATCCCACTTCCACCCAGCTGGGTCTGCTCTGGCAGAGTCAGAGGTGGGTGCCTGTTAAGGGGGGTGGTGGGGGTCTATGCCCGAGGGTCTATGTAAGGAGATGGGAAAGAGCACCAGCCTTGGAGGCAGAGACACCAGGGCCTGAGCAAGTCACTTTCTTGCTCAGAGCCTCAGCCTACCCATCTGTGTAGTAGGTGTGATGACACACCCCTCACAGAGTGGTAGGGGAGGTGGGGAGCAGGAAGTGCACAGGTCAGAGCCTGGTATACAGTAAACGCCAGTGGTCTCTGTCCATTTTTGTAAGTGGCCACAGACTCAGATTACTTTGTGACATCCCCTGGCCCAGGGAGAGCCCCGGCAGGTGGCCCCTGGGACCAGCCGCTCCTCCCGAGACTCTGGAATGAGGCTCCCACAGCCGGCAGGTAGCGTCGCCTGCGTGGGCTGCCGCCCTTGGCTGCTGGGGTGCTGGGGACAAAGCCCCATTATGCAGGGTGCTCACAATCCCGCCTGCAGTGTGTGAACCTGCCGACCCGCCTGCCCGGCCCATGGGGGCTGGCACCGCTCTGCCCAGCATTGCTCCCACAGTGCGCGGGAGGTCACCTGGGGTGATGCCGCCCAGGGGCATCTTTCGTGGGTGCGGATGACGAGCTTGCTTTTGCTTGGGATGGGAACAGCTGCTCTCCAGTGCTGTCTCTGCCAGGGTTCTGGTCAGAGGCAGCACCCAGAGGGAATCCAAGGAAGGGTGCCCAGGGTCTGCTGGGCATCAGAGTGGGATGCCAGGGCCCAGGGTTTCTTTTGATATGGAGTAGGTGTTTAATTGGAGGATGCTCGATTTGTCAGGTGGCAGGGGTGGGTCACATCCATTCATTCAATTCGTAAATATTTGTTGAGAGCTCACATGGGCCAAGCACTGTGGATGTAGCAAGAACAGATAAGAATCTATTCTCATGGAGCAGACTTCTAGAAGACTTTGTCTGGCCTTTCGTGGCTTATCAGTGCTATAAAATGATTCATGTGTCCCTCCAACACTTACTGAGCCCAGAGTGACCTTCATTCATTTATTCATACATCCATCCCTTCATTCAACAATGTTTATGGAGCAGCCCCTACAAACGTGTGCATCCTGTATTTGCTATCTAATGTCTCAGCTTTGGTTGCCCAGAAACAAATCCAGAGAAAAGGACTCCTGTGTTTAGTGATTTATTAAGGAAGCTCCCAGAAGAAACCATAGGAGGTGCCCCTGTGGGTGCAGTGAGTGCAGGAGGGTAGGTGCAGACACACACAAACACACTCACGCACACACTTGCAGAAACTCAAGGCTGGGTGGGGATTGGAATCTAGGTCTAGTATTTTACAACCTGGTCTGTTTCATTTTTGTTTTTTTCTATATTAACATTTTTTTCCACATTAACATTTTTTTCCATCCGATAGGAAAAATCGTATGGGGGTGAAAGTTGTTCTGGTAGTTGTACTGGCCAGCTCCTTTGGTTTTCAGATGCGGCAACTGTGACCCAGAGAGGGCTGATGGCTTACCAGCGTCACACAGCAGCTTGGCACGAGAGTCGGGACTACAGCCTGGCATCAGAGCCACAGCTCCAGACTTGCCAAATCTCAGTTCCTGCTGACTCTTGCATCATGAGGTTTGCAGTACAGACAGGACAGGCCGTGTCCTTCCTGGACAGTGCTTTGAGGTCACTCAGAAGAATGTAAGGAAGAATAGTAGGACAATAAGACAGCACCTTGTCTGTCACCTGCAGCAAAACAGTGGAGATTAGCCCAGGTAAGAGCAGGTCATCTTGGTAGGGGGGAGTTACCAAGTGCATTTCATCAATTTTGACTAGTCAATTGTTGTATGCGCGCTGGTCCACCACCCCAGACTTGCAGGAGAACACTCTTTTCAGGCACCTTCATCCCCCATCCCACTCTTTTTAGAGGTGAGGAGTAAAGATCACTTGAAAGAAACTTTAGCTACAAAATAAGTTTATGCTCCTCAGCTTTGCCTGGGGTGCATTTCTTATCTGTGAGTAATAGGTTTTTCACAATCCACCTTTTATATTCATTTCAATAATGCACCTTGGTAAGCCAAGGTTCTCTTAAAGGAGAAGGCCCTATTTATTTCCTGCTTGGCTTTGGGAGTGATGCCACTTAGCTAAGAGCCTGGGGAAATATCGGAAGATTCATCCTCCAATCCACTCTCCTGTTCCTAAAATATTAAACCAAGAAGATGTTCCTTTAATGTAGAAAAGAAGACCAAACAGAACGAAAAATACCAGTCTCCAAAGATTTCAAATTAATTTTGGGTTGAAAGGGATTTTGGAGGTGAAAGATGAAAGCCCCAAACAGCCAAATACTATATATATTGTGTGTTTTAGTTATAGCTACTGTCCAGCGATTCTGGAAGAAGTGGTCACAAGGGCTAGCCAGCACAGTTGGCTGGTGGGAGACTTATTCCTACCACAATGTGTTGAGATTCTGACTGTCCCTCCATCTCATAATCCTTTTGGTAATTCCGGCATCCCTCTGCATCCTTTTTCAGACGGCTAGGGCATTTTCTGATCTTCTGCACACGCTGATGAAGAGAAAGTACTCCTTAATCAAGGTGAAATTAACCTCTATTAAAGTAGTCTATAGGGACTTTATATACATTGCTGTAATTCATTAATAAGAGATAGTTATTTATTTACTTATCTATTTCTAGGCTTATAGAAAACAAAGGCTCAGAAAGACACAGCTGTTGACTCAAAGTCACATCTCAGGATGGCAAGTGACGGAGTCAGGACATGAACTTACCCCTGAAATTCTTCTTTCCCTACCACAGTAAATCAGGAAAACCAAGGTCTCACAGTCAGTTTCCCACAAAAAGAACAAACGCCCATCTCATCCACTCCTGCTTTCCCTTGTCCTCATAGTACAGTTTGGGGTTGGTTTTACCACAATCATCAGCCTTTATTTATTTATTTATTTTTGGCTTTTTGAACCTATCTGGAGCCGTGGGTCAGATTACACAGTAGCTGAGTGAGAATGTGTGTTGGGGCGGGGGGGTGGGGGGGCCGGGTGTCCAAACATTAACTTCTAATCCTCTACCAGGAAGGAGATAAACAGTCTCCTGGGACTCATGTGAAACATTTTTTAGCGTCTTGCACTTTTGGTAAGTGACAGTTTTGCAAATTGCGGGTAAAGAACTTAAATGTCTAATTAAATCCCGAAGATGTACAGAGTTTGAAACGAGTGATTGATGTTCACGGAGGTGCGGCTCCCTGACAGAGGCTGCCTGACAGGGACTGCAAAGCCCGTTCAGCAACTGATGTCTTGTTGTGATCCATGTTGTCATTTTTTCATTACTGATTAAAATTAAAAATCTGCTCGGCAAATCCATTGTAAAAATTCCCTTCATGAGCACCGACGGGTACAAATTATTTTGTCAATCGTCTGGCAATCAAAGTGGGGCTGGAGACGATTTCTAGCCCACACTTCTTTATTATCCCCCTCTCGCTCACGCCAGTGACTTTTCACAACAAAGTTTTCAAAAGCGTAGGTAGCAGTCTTGGCAGAGCTTAAAAAAAATTAAAGATTCCTCTCTATTTTTTAATGAAATGTTCTGTTTGTGTGTGCGTCCCCTCCCCCCACTGAGAGTGGAGGGGAAGGCTCGTGGTGGGAGAGTCAGTCTGCTCTCTGTAATTGTCTAATGCTGTGTAATGACAGGTGGATAATAGTAATAAAAGCCTTTATTAGGATAAAAATCTGTTTTGAGAATGGAAGCGTAAATTGTCTAAAACTGTGAGGCAGAAAAGGAATCTTGCTAACCTGCAAACCAAGTGGAAAATATTTACAGCAATTCCATTGAGATGGTTTTTGACTTGGTATCCATGTGTCATATGAAGGGTGGGAGAGGACAGGGGAGGACATGCAGGTGGCATGGAGCTGTACACAGCTCACCGGGACTTGAGAGACCTGAGTGCCAGGCTTAACTCTGCATTGTGTGCCTCTGGGAAGGTCAGTTCTCCTCTCCTATTCCCAGGTTCCTATAGTACAAATAAAGTGATCAGATCATGCTGTCAGTTCCTGCATCCTGTCTAACACACGCTCTGCAGACGTGCTCATTCATCTGAAGTCTGAAAGTCAGCTAGGCATTGAAAGATCCCTAGGATTCATCTCCTAGTGTGCCGTGCAGTGCGGGAAAGAGACCATCCCTGGGTTTGGAGCTGAAAGTGTTGGTTTGAATTCTGGGCAGCCACATATGAGTTCTGCGTTTTGAGAAATTTATGCCTATCTTTGAGCCTCGGCCCTCCTGAGTCTGTGACTAAGAGTCTGAGCTAACAGTTGAGCAGCACCCGGCATGATGTCTGACATGTGTAGGTGCTGAATCTATGAAAAAGATTTTTAAAAGATCATAGTCAGGTATACAAAGAAATCTTTGAAGGTTCCTAAGAAAGATGATGACTCTTTGTGTGTGTGTTTACCAGGCTCCAGACTCCAGTAGCTCCCGCAGGCGACTCAGTGTGCTACTGGGCCACTTACATTATACTCCGCGAGTCAGGGTCATCTGTTCTTGGCTCTCATCTGTCCTGGGCTCTCAGAGCCCAGCCCAGTAAGTTTCACCAGCTAGGTCCTTTGAATATGATTTGGAATAAGGAATGAATGCCTGACTGAGGATACTCGAAACTCCAGGAACATGACCTTCCCCAAATGAGATAAAGCTGGTCCTAATGATGACCTGAACCCAATGCACAGGCTTGGGATCCCAACCACACAATTCTGATCTTCATGAGCATCCATCTGATTAACATGGGGGTGTATATTCCAGGAGGAGACAATGTGATTTTTGTGGTCCTTCGAAATATGAATGAGTAGAGCTGCAAATGGCATTTTCAGCACCTTCTAGAACTGGAACTTAGACTTAATTAAA
Organism: Perodicticus potto; assembly: GCA_963574655.1. NCBI lineage: Eukaryota > Metazoa > Chordata > Mammalia > Primates > Lorisidae > Perodicticus > Perodicticus potto. The sequence goes on from CAUYRH010095208.1 coordinate 22,148, forward strand.
AGATATTTCATTCTGTTTGGAGTTGTTTGTTTGTAATTTATGCACTTCATTTTTTCCTTCCTTGCTTATAAAATCCTAAAGGTTTTCATTCTTCCAGGAAAGGTAAAATCAGAATATATTTTTAAGGGATTGAGATTGTAGGGTTGTCTTTAGTGAGAAACATTATGCCTCTGTCTTTTAAAAATTTTTTTTCCTTCTGTCTTTTTATAGACTTGTCTGCTCATTAAATACCTTGAACAAATCACAGTATGGAGAAAGAATTTGTAAACAATTGAAATCAGGAGGGTCAGAATTCCAAATCTACATCCTTTTATAAATGAATCCGAATATATATCTTCACACGTGGTTGGCATGTGAGCCTCATACAAAGAATAGACATATTCTAAGATACAAACAAATCTGCCTTTTCCTCCCTCTATAACACAGCAGGAACAGGGACTACTGGGAATAAAGGCCATGGATATTTGAAAGGTTAAAAAAAATCCCTTTAACGATTGGGCAATTTTCTTTTGGATAATGGTTTATTCCATTTTATAGAATGATTTCCCCAAACCTATATTTTGTGGATATTTTGCTAATGTGCCAACCCACAGCTGGAAAGATGGCATGCTTTTTCTACACCCCTGAAATGTGAGCTCATGCATAATGTGGCTGGTGAGAGTCCTGCATCCGGGAACCAGGAGGGAACCAGGCTCTCTCCTCTTCGCTTCTCTGCCAGGCTGATGCAGATGGGACATTTGGGGGATTAGCTGTGATTCTATTGTCCATTTGCATGTCCACCCACTCACCTTATGGACCCGTCATTGTTGAAACAAGTCTAATTAAATTAGTCCCCTCATCTCCCACAAACACCCACCAAGAACCTTGTGCAGTGTGCAGAAAGTGGGATCCAGAAATGAACCAGATGCAGCCTTTGCCCTTGAGGAACACCTAACCTAATTGGAGAGGCCAACAGAGCTGTAGAAAGAGAGAATGCTGGGTAGGAAAAATTTGACAACAAGATGTGGAATGGGTCAGTTTTAAGTTCCATCATTGAAAACAATTCTGACTAATGCACATAGCGCCATTTGAGGCCAGGGTCAGTTGACAAACCTCTATGACACTCCTTTCCTATACAAGTGGCAGACATTACTAAATGACTGTGGCACTTTTTCCACTTAAGCTAGGGGCAACCATTGCCAATCTATTGGAATCAGCATAGAAGAGTAAATCTTAGTGTTAGCTGGATTCTGATTATTGGGAAGGGCTCTGAGTGAGAAGGCAAGAGGTATAACAAGCCTGTGGATAACATAAACAAGATTCTAATAAGTGAAGGGATGAAAGCTGATCTTCAGAGTCCTTTCGGGCTCTGACATGTTAGCTGCAAGTAGATTATCAAGGATGTATTTAAGTTGGCACACAATGGTTGAAGACCTACTTTGTTTTGGACACAATGATAGTTGTGGGGACATGAGATGTGCAAGACACAGCCATTAGGGAGGAGATGGGCATGTATGCAACCAATCCTCATGACAGCCAGAGTGTAAGAGAATAATAATAGGGGTTTGGGAACCGTGGGAGATGAGGGGAGAAGAAGATCAAATATGGGAAAGGCTGGGAAGGCTTCCTCTGGGAGCTGACATGTAATCTATGCCTCAATTGACGAAAAGGAATCCTGTAAGAGAATATTGGATATGCCACTAAAGCGAAGCCATTCCTATTCCTCCATCCCTGAACCTTCATTTCCTTCTTGAGCCTCCATTTCTTCATCTGCAGAATGGGTCAATATTAACTATCTCTCAAGATTGAACAAAATGATGGCTGAAAGTGTGCCTTTTAAACTATATTTTGCACAAATACCCATTAATATTCTTATTTCATTCATTAGTTCCATCCAGAAATATTTGTTGAGCACCTACTATATGTCAGGCCTTACTCAAACCCTGAAGATGAAGAAGTGGATAGGAAGGAGATATTTCTCCCTTCCAGAAGTCTGCATCCTGGTTGATATTTCAGATTTTGTTGGACTTCCTAGTGTGTGAGCATGCAAATATGAGACACTTCAATTGCCTTTGAAAGCTGAGGACTCTATTATGTGGTGAATTTAACAAACAAGGGTAATGCAGTACCTTAGCCCCTGGGGTTTAGAACAAATAACTATTTCGCGGAAATAGCTTTTCCTTAGGATGTAGCATGATCTGGAGCTCTTCCAGATCTGGTTTGCTGTTGTGAGGACAAGGATAGGAATTATCATCAAAACGAGAAACATGAGACAATGTGTAGGGAAAGCTTAGTATAGCTCCTGGCCCAGGGTGGGCCCTCTGCAGAGAGCTGAGCCCTGGGCTCCGTACAGGGAATTCTCACCACCACAGCCCCACTTTTCTCTCCCAGGGCAACTCATCCTCCCTCTTTACAGAGGTGGGAACTGAGGATTGCTCTTGGTCACATAGCCGGTGTGGCTGAGCGGCCGTGCACCATGGAGCCTGATTTGAGCAAGCCCATCACAGCCCCACCATCCTGGAATGGATTCCTCCACCTGCTGATGCTTGGTTCTGAGCTTGGGCCTCACAGTGTCAAGTCAAGTTTAGGCAGGGTCCCAGCTTCACACTAACTGATTGTGTGACCTAGGTCATTTTGCCTCCATGAACCTCAGTTTCCTAATCTGTAGAATGGGGACTTAAGTGAGCTGACTCCTGAAGGGCAGCAGGAATGAACAGGTGAAGATCAAGGGGAGGCAGTGGCTGGGGAGAGACCCATCCTCAGAGCAGCCTCCCAGGAAAGGCCTCTGGGCCATTTTGTAATCCACCCCCAAAGTGATATCGCCAGGCCCTGAGCACACAATGTCCCGAAATGCTCTCTCTGCCTCTGTTAATGCTGATACATACTTGTCGTGGGCGATGTTCCCACTATCAGACATTTGGTAGAATCATAAAAATCCATTCCCACCCTGCTTAATACATTTTCATGTTTCTTCCTTGACAGGCCTGGGCGAGTTGGATTTGGGGTCTCACCATCTTAGAGGACACTCTTCTAGTTTGCTTAGGAATGGAAGGCATTTAGAAACTGCCCAGACAAGAGGCCTGGCCCTTTGAGGTGACCCTACTGCTGTAAAATAAAATGGAGAAGTCAGGTGCAACGTCAGAGGCCTATCCCCACTGTGTACCCATTAGCTTCTCTCTGCAGCCTCTGAAGTTGGCGAGGCTTGCGCACACTCAAGCACTTGGGCTTATCCTACTTCTAATCACGTGCTCATGGTTAATCTCCCTGAGCCTCAGTGCTTATGAAATGGGAATGATAAAAATACCCACCCAGACACTGAAACAATTAAATGGCACCATACGGGAAAACAGCCTTGCCCAGGGCCCAGCTCATGGTAGGGACTCAGGGCACGTTGTGATATGAAGATGTTCAAGTTACAAGTCAGCAAACTTAGGTTGAGTTCTGACTGTACAGTAGGAGCCAAATCTACATCATTTCACTTAAGAAAACCCCCATAGTAACATAACATGGGAGCATTGCTCTTACCATTTTTATTTTGTAAGTAAGGAATCCAGGGCTTAGGGAGGGCCAGGGTTTGCAAAGTCCGCCAGTGTCGTCTCCTCACCCTGCCCACATGAGTGCAGGTTCAAGGCTTCTGGGGCCAGCTGGGGACAGCAGCAGGTTGAGGGATGGACAGGGTCTGCCTGGATATTTAGACTTCCGGAAGTTCAGCTGGATAATCCAAGACCTTGTGTTAGCCAACCACAGCCTGGGTTTTACCAAGGGCTTCCTGAAGGCCCTCCCTCTGGAAATGCAAACATACTAGCCCCCAGTGACTGGAAATGTCAAGCATGTGCGGCCCTCAAACCTCAAAGGGGTTTTGGCAGCTGTGGCTTTTCTGGCAACAAAAGCTGCTGATTTATTTTCCAAGCCAAGTGGCTAGTTGAGTGTACCAGCTACAACCTGCTATTAGAAGCTCTTCACTGTGGTCTTCCTGGAGGGCCAGGGGCAGAGCCCCACATGTGGCAGGATCCCCAGCTCTGTCCTTTCTTCCCTCTGACTCTCTTGTAACCCTTCCTGTCCCCTTGGTTGGCATGTGGCTGGAACAGGAAGTACTCCATGGGTTTCCGTGTGAGTCTTTCACTCACCAGACAGTGAGATACTCAGAGGTCATCTCCAATGTGTGACATTGGCCTGGAGACTGGTCTGCTCCTCAGGGTGCCCAGGACTCTTCCTTTTCTGGCCACTTTCCCTTTCTATCCCTCTGTTTTGGGACCAGCTGTGGAGAACTTTCTACTAATTTACATGCAAATACAGGGGATGGGTCCCAAAGCTCCTCTGGTGGCTCTAATCTGCTGCTTCCTTGATTATCCCCGTCCTCCCAACCTACAAGGACACTCCATGGGGCAGGGAAATTGCCTCTGCACTCTAGGACAGAGCATCATAGGTACTCAAGACATCGAATGGATGGATAGTGGTCCATTGAGGTTAGGAGAACAGAGCCTCCATGTGGATGTATTTTAGATGAACCATACTGAGCTGTGGTTGTGTCCCAATAACAGGTAAAGAACCTGTGCTCCACACCTGCTTACTCAGGGAGCTGGACTTGGTTAAGTGATAAGCTTCTGGAGAGCAGTGCCTGTGTTTTTCTGTCTCCTCTTGATGGGCCCACTATTTGGTACCAGGTCTGGGATAATAAGTGTGTTTGTTGAAATGATTAGCTGGTATGGACTCTTTTTTTAGAGATGGGGTCTCAGTCTGTTACCCAGAGTGGAGGTAGTGGTCTGATCATAGCTCACTATAGCCTCCAGCTCCTGGGCTAATGTTATCCACCTGTCTCCACCTCCTGCCACCATGCCTGGCTAATTTCTCTAATTTTTTGTACAGACCGAGTCTTGTTATGTTTCCCAGGCTGGTTTTGAACTTCTGACTTCAAGTGATCCTCCCACCTTGGCTCCCCCAAAGTGCTGGGATTACAGGCATGAGCCACTATGCCTGACCTGGTGTGGAACTTAAACCATTAGGTGAAGAGATTCTTTCATCCTCTCCCTGCTTCTCATTCACCCTGTGTGTTTGTGACTATAGAACCCTCTGTATGTGAAGAAATAAAATTACACCATAGATGCTTGGCACTCATGCTCAAGTGCTCAATATACTAGGAGTCCCAATTAAGATCAGAGTGGTAGCCCTCAAACAAACACGGGGAAGTGCATGTCTGCTGGCAATACAGGTAGGGAACAGAGCTGGTGATTTGGGGTCTGTGGACAGCTATGGGCATTTTTATCAGTCAGGATATTCTAGGTTATGCTGCAATAACTAATAATTCCAACACCTTAAAGGCTTAATCCAACCCATTCCTTATTCATACTTTATATCCAACAAGCATCATCTGAGGGCTCAGCCCTATGTTTTCTTCACTTAGAGACTCAGGCGAACAGAATAGCTACCATCTAGAATGCCACCACTTGTCATAACAGGATGAATTACATACTACATATAAGTGGGATCACACAGTATTGGTCTTTCTATGCAAGGCCTATTTCACATGACATAATGTCCTCCAGTTTTATCCATTTTTGTTGCAAATGGCAGGATTTCCTTCTTTTCAATGGCTGAATAATATTCCATTATATATGTATATGCATATTTATTATCACATTTTCTTTATCCATTTGTCCATCAGTGGACACTTAGGCTGTTTTTATATCCTGGTGACTGTGAGTGATGCTTCCAAGAACATAATTGGATCATATGGTAGCTCTGTTTTGAATTTCTCTAGGAACCTCCATACTGTTTTCCATAGTTCCTATACCTCTTTACATTCCCACTAGCAGCGAAGAGGGTTCCCTTTTCCCCATACCTTCATTAACACTTGTTATCCCTTATCTTTTTGATAATTGCTATCTTAGTAGGTATAAGGGGATATCTCATTATGGTTTTGATTTGTATTTCTGTGATGATTGGTGATGTTGAGTGTCTTTCCAACTTTGATTTCCTTTTTATTGTAGTACTTTTATTTGTCTGAGGGTGGCAAATCCTTTGTATGTCTGAAACTCTTTTACCTTTTTCACTCTGGAATGGTAACTTACATACACCTGTAACAGGTCATACCATTGTCTTTTAGACTTGAAGGGTCCCCCCAAAAGATCTATTTATTCAACCCTTCTTGTCTTTTCTCTCTGGTGACTTTTAAGGTTTTCCCTTTGTCTTCGATGTTGTATTTCACTATACTTTATATTGCTTTGAGTTAACATCAGATTTGATGTTCTGTTCTTTTTTTCAATTCTGAAAAAGTATCAGTTCTCAGCTCTTCTAGCATATGCCTGCATTTGCTGCTTCTGCATTCTCTTCTCTCCCACAGAAGAAGACTTACGTATCTAGGTCACCAATGTGACTTCCATCTGGCCAAACCTAATGAGCGGTTCTCAGACTTCATCTTGTTCATGTGGCTCAGCTGACCATTTCTACCCTCCCAAGCTCTCTCTTCTCAGTGATTCCAGGACACTCCATTCTCCTGGCATTTTTCCATCTCACTGATTCTTTCTCCAGCTTCTAAAGGTTGATTGTTCCTGGGCTCACTTTTCTTCTCCAGCTTCCCTCTGGCTCAAGGCCTCACTATTAAGCTATTTTCTGAAATTTCCATATACTTTATGCTTCTTTCTAAGTCCATTACTACCATAGTAGTCCGTCACCTTTGCCTAGACTGACATTTCTTTCTTTCTTTTTTTTATTTTTGTAGAGACAGAGTCTCACTTTATCACCCTTGGTAGAGTGCCCTGGAGTCACACAACTCACAGCAACCTCCAGTTCCTGGGCTTAGGTGATTCTCTTGCCTCAGCCTCCCGAGTAGCTGGGACTACAGGCGCCCGCCACAACGGCCGGCTATTTTTTTGTTGTTGTTGTTGTTGTTGCAGTTTGGCTGGGGCTGGGTATGAACCTGCCACCCTCGGTATATGGGGCCGGCGCCCTACTCACTGAGCCACGGGCACCACTCTAGACTGACATTTCTTAACTGCTCTCCTTGTTTTCCTATCTATCTTACCATTATTCTTTTTCTATCCAGCAAGCAGAGTCAGAGCACAGGCTAGATCCTGTAGCCCATAGCTATGTAGCCCATAGCTTAAAACCCACCAATACTTTCTACTGAGCCTATAAGAAAGCATAATATACCTCCTCCTCATGACTTTCAAGGTATCACCTGATCTGGCCCCTGCAGCCCACTGTAGCTGCACCTCCTCCACATCCTGTTGCTTCAGAATGCTCCTGCCTGGCCTTCTCATTCCACCCCAGGCCCTTTGCACTTGCTGGTCCTTTTGCCTGGAATGCTTTTTTCCCAGCCAATTTTCCATGGCTACCATTTTTGTTCAAATGCCAACTCTTCAGAGAAGCTTCTTCTGATTACCTTTGCTAAAGTAGCATGACCCCCTCCCTGTCAGTTCCTATTCCATTACTCTGCTTTGCTCTTCAAGCCCTTGTCACCATATACAATCTCATTTGTTTCTTAATTTGCTTATAGTCTGCTCCCTCAGCAGGAATCTGAGGTCTACTAGGGCAGGGACTGGTTCTGCCTTGTTCGCTGCTGGTTTTTCAGTATTAAAAAAAAATGCCTGGTAATTAGAAAAAGTTCTTAATTTTTTTTTCTCAAAGGAATGGGTGAATCAACTTTGTGCTTTACATGTCCTATCTTTTTCAAGTCTCTCAACTCAACAACGTAGAAATTCCTGTGCCCATTACAGAGATGAGGGAAGTGAAAATCAGAGAAGTGAGAATCCCAGGGTAGTCAGGAAGAGGCAGAGCCAGGCGTGAGGTTTTTCTGGCTGGATCCAAAGTCCCGGCTCATTTTCATGTATCAAGTTGCCTCTTGAGAGCAGATTTGGGATTTGGGTGTAGAGGTCAAGACACAAACAGTTGTTGAGTCAGGATGTCTCTTTTGTTTGAGAACAAAACCTTTTCTTTAAGCCAATGAAGAACATCCAAGTCCCCAAAGTCCCCTCACCGGATAGCATGCTTCCTTGAAAATGCCCACACAATGGTCGGCATTATGCAGAGGCATTTTTTTAATCAACTCTGTTTTGGAGTCTTTCGAACCATAAAAAGCCCAGTGTGAAACCACAGAACTTCTATGTTTCTTGCACTCTTAAAACTAAAGAAGAAAAAAAAAGTGAGTGTGTATGTGTGTGGGGGAGGCTGGATTATTTGAACCATATTTTGCAAACGCTAGCTTCTCTCCCAGTCTGCAGCAGCTGGTGCCAAATTGCAACTCACCACACATTTTTATGGGCCGAGTTATGAACTTTTGCAAAGAGCTGCCGGCCTTGGAATTATTGACAGGGCCCAGATCCCTGGGCAAGAGTAGGCACCATTGCAGTGCCCAGTGAATACAGAGGTTTCCACCCTAGCTCCAGAGATCGAATCTGTCCTTTGGATGTACACAGTCACTCACCCTGCAAAGAATTTCCTTGTTCTCTCCTTCACTTGGAAATTTGGGGAGTTAGAACCAGCAATGCTTTGGGCCATAATTTAAGCCCCAGTGAGAAGAGCATGAGGCTTAATCCCTATGTCTGTCTGAAATATTGCGGAGTCAGGCAAAGGCATTTCTGGGCTGATAGATTAGAGTTTGAATCCTGGCTTTAGTGACCAAGACTCCCTCTGTGTGATGTTGGGCCAATAACTTACTTGGCCCACCCTCTGTTTTCTCATCTGTATGATGGAGCTTCTAATCTTGCCTTGTAGGTGCAGCCTGAGGACTGAATGAGAGAGTGTGTAGGAGAGAATTTAGCAGGATGGTTGAGAGTATGAACTGGACAGTGAGACCCAAGTTGAAATCCTACCTCCAGCTCCTACCAGCTGTGAGATCTTAGACTAGCCACTAGGTTATACAGAGGTTCAAATGAGATAATGTGTATGAAGGTCTTGGCACAAAGCCCGGTTCATCATTCCCAATAAAAAAAATATCATTTTTGGTTTTATTCCTAATAACCAATCCCCAGGCTAGTGGGTAGTGCTGGGCATGTCCCAGGTGAGAATCAGCAATGTTATAAATGTGTCCTTAGGCCCTCAGCCTGACCAAAACTGGGCTGGTGATCATGATGAGGTGTGTGTGTGTGTATTTTACTTAAATTTAGAGAAATTGGAAAAGAAAAAGAAAATCTTTGTTCAGCAGAGAACATGTTTCAAAGAAAAAGTCATCAGCCAAGAATATTCAGATCCTTTTGTTGTGTGTCGAAGAGATGATTATTTTGTAGGCTCTAGGGCACTTAAACTCTGTCCAGAAATTCCTTTGGTAAATAATAATAATAGAAAATATCCTTTGGAAATAATAGGGGGGATTTAGCAAATGCCTTTCTTTCAGGAATCTCAAAGGCTTTCAGATAATTTTAGGGCTTTAGTGATTTTCTTAAAAGGGTTTGACTTTCTTTCCTGCGTCAGCCAGAGGCATGTTCACAGGAACTGGAGAACTCTAGAGCTGGAATGGATCCTAGGGGTCTGCTGTACCAATAGGGGAAACTGAGGCTCAGGGAAGCGATGACAGCTGGCTGCGATAGTCAGGGCTTAGAATCAGGGCTCCAAATACCCAGCCCAGAGCCCTTTCTGGCTTCTGTGAGTTCTACTTTCTCAAAAGCCACCTGCAGACTGCCTCTAGATTGACATTTGCCTTGTGTTTTCTCCCTTTATCTTTGAACTTTCACCTGTGTGAATTTGACCCAAGGGGCAGATGAATGACTGAGGGTGTGGCTCCTCCCAGAGGTTCCCATCCAGGGCTGTGAGTGGACAAGCAGGCAGAGGACTGGCCCAGCTCTGGGGTCAGATCAGTGGTTCTTTTGTTAGCTGTGTGACCTTAGGCAATTCACTTAAGCACTCTGGATCTGTTTGACCTTTACCAGTCCAATTTTTCTGCCACCTGAATACTCCCTAGCTCTTATTTTGGGCAGGAATCAGGCTGGAGGATTTCTTGTAATCATCTTACAATTTTAAAGGAGAAAAACATTAATAAGAGCTCATCTGATGATTTTATTATCCATTTTAGGTTACATAAAATAATTAAAGTGTTTTTGTTTATAAACAAAACAAATCATGTTGGGCGAGTTCTGACATAGGATCGGAATTAAAAGGCAATAACTACTGGTAACTTGGGTCATTTTTTTGGTAAGAATTAAAAGCCTGTTTGCCATGATCATTCGTCCTTAAAGAGACAGCAGATTTGTCCCCCCAATTTAGGAAATGTCAGTTGATGTATCATCTTATTTTTGACGCATTCTCCATTGAGTCTTGTTCATTCATTCATTCAACAAACATCTTCTAAGCCCTGCTGTGTGCTAGACATTGTGTATACATGGTAGCCCACCCAAGACGTGAATCCTGACATGATAAACCTTACTAAGAAAAAACAGAGTAACGAATCTCTACTGCCACCACCACCAAAAAATAAAAAACACCCCATTTATCCCTCTGGGTGACAAAGAATATGCAAGGGTATCAAATAATGCCCTTGTTTGTGGCTCAAACACAACGAAAGTTTAATGTTTGCTTCTGCTGCACACCTAACACTGCTCAGCTGGAGGGCTGTGTTTGTCACAGATGCACAGACCCTCAGGTTGGTGCAGAACTCCCTTGATTTAGGCCTTCACAATCACTGAAGCAGCAAAAAAGAGTATGGTGAGTGGTACACTGGCTTGTAGAGCTTCTGCCCGGAAGGGACAAGCTCAACTTTCTCTCACATTTCATGGGCATAGGAAAGTCACACGGTCACAACTAACTTCAAAGGAGGCAAGACCAGGCAATTCTACCATGTGTCTGGAAGGAGAACTGGCACAGCTACCAGCCTCAGTTTCCCCTTCTGTCTAAGCAGGGCAGGACCAGCTAGCTGTGGCTTCTGAAGTTTGAGTTCTGTGCCTTCTGGAGCAGTGCTGAGTCCTGCCTCCCCTGGGGTGGGAACGGAGATCACCCATGTTCACCTTCAGGGAGTTGGCGGAGAAGTGGGTGCAGCCGGGGCTTAGAACTAATTTGGGTTTCTGATTTCCAGAGAGATGCCTTTATTTTGGGCCTTCTTTCCCTTCTGCTCTTAAATTCTGGCAGAAGTATTTTCAAGGTTATGGTTATTACATCAATTATTTTTCTAATTTCTTTTTTGAGTAAAATCCATTTTTGCAGAGCAAAGAAGGAGTGGTGTGAAAGGGGTTTAACAAGTGAAGGGAAGCCATAATTTTGGCAGGAGAATCGTGACACTTTCAAAATGAGTAATTATGGATGGGGCGCGCGTGAAACCAACTTCTGCAGCAAATTCCCCTGCTGTTTCCAATTGGTTTTGCTGGTTAGTTTTAATTCTTGCCTTGGCTTTTCCCACTGCCGCTGGAAATCCTTTCCCCATGGCTGTTGGCCCCTCCAGAAGTGGCCACATTTCTAATGCCAGTGAACCCATAGGGGTCCTTTTGACATGTGAACTTGGAGCTCTGTCTCTTATGCAAATCTCAGGCTACTTCCTGGGGGGTATGCTAGGGACCTCCCTGAAGGTTTTACGATGAACTAAATTCTGAATTTCGGAAACTTAACGTCAATTTAGGACTTGAGTCTATATTCTAAGGGGCTTATAAAGGGTCTGTGCATGGTCCACTGTGGTCATTACCTGTCCATGCAGTGACCTCCTGATTCTCATGTGGTCCTGGACATGCTCCTTGCCTTTCCAGTTTCTCCTGGGGCAGCTGAGAGGCCCAGGAGTGTCTGAAAGCTGTTGGTGGCCATCTTGGGGTCCTCACATTGCCAGGCCCACGCCATTGCTCTGGGCAGCTCTGCTGGATGGAGGAATTCCATGAATTTGCCACCTCCCTGGGCTCGCCTGAGGAGCCAGGCAGAATGCCATTCTGCTTGCAGATGGGCCTAGCTCCGCTGCCACCTGCTACCCAGGGCTTGGCCCTCTTCTCAGCAGAACATGCCCACACTCGGCTCTCCTGCATTCTGTTTGGCTCAGACCACTTTTCTTCTTGACTGATCTTCATCCTCTCACCATGGGGACTCTGGGTGAGGGCCCAGCAGCCCAGATCTGGGTTTGTGTCATCCTCAGGCCTGAAGTCGGGAGCTAGGGACCCTCTGGTGGAGTTTCTCAAACATAGCCGGGACTGCCTCTCGACAGGGCCTGGTGGTCCTGCTTGTGCAGGCTGAGATCCAACACCACCCTTCCACGGCTTCCCCTCAAGCTCCTGCTCCACCATGCTTTGCATTCAGAGAATCAGAGCATTTGTTGTGTTTGAGTTCAGTCGTTCAGCCGCCTACGGGTCTATCTTCTAGTCAGGGCTGGCTCCAAAAGGTAGAACCACTGGAAGATACTTGTAAGCATAGATAGATGGAGCCTGCTGCTGGGCTCTGGCCTCACCCAGCTGTGGGATCTGGTCCAGCCGTGCTCATGAATCTGTGGCCTTCATATCGGATGCTGCAACTTCACATCTGCTGAACAGGTGGTTGGTTGGGAAGTGAGAAGTGGGCAGGTGAAGACTTGGCTGGAACCCTGCACGGAGCTGGAAGGTGTGAGGACGGGAACTTGTGTGAGTTCTCCATACCTCAAAGCCTGGTGGGGTCCTTTAGGGTCCAGCCTGAAGAAACAGACACCCTTCATTGTGGAGCTCAGCACACACCTAGCCTAGAGCTCAGAGAGCTGTAGGACTGTCGGGGGAGATGGAGCAGGTGCAGGCCTGGCTGCTGCCCCTTAGCAGGGAAGTGAGCCAGCAGAGAGACAGCACGGCCCACAGAAGTGCCCACCCTGAACTGCTGAGCAGGAGCACAAAAGCAACTGTGGTCGCCCCTCTGCTCTTCACATCCGTACCGTGTCTGCCGTGCTCTACCCAGCACGCGGTCCAGCCTAGCCAAGCTGCTGCTGCACCCCAAACTTCCACGCTTCTCATTAGACTTGAACTGCTCAGATGGAGGGATGAGGTCTGGTGCAACACATTAAACAAATGTTTCTTGAGCACTTATTATGTGCCAGCCCTGTGTCATGTGCTGACAACACAGAAATGAATTGGACCCAATCTGTCCCAAAGGCCCTGCTGGATCAGTGGGAGGGACAGGTGTAAAATCTAGCAACACTACTGCAGGGATTGTTATTGACATGGAATGGGGCCAGCCTGGAGAAGGGTGCCGGTGAAGGAGGGGGGGCTGCTAGAAGGATAGTGGGGGTCAGACAGGCAGAGAAGGAGGTGGGGGGCACTCCGTGAGTTAGTGCAAAGGGCCTGAGGTGTAAGGAAGAACCTGTACCGTGGGAGCCTTGAGTTGCTCATGAAAGACCTTGCAAAGGTGGTATGGACCAAGGTTTACAGGGTCTTGGGAAGGATTTTTGCTGAGGAGGCAGGTGGGTGTTTGCTGCTGGGTGTTCAGTGGTCGGAACTGGGCATTGGAAGGTTCTCTGTCAAGTAGATCCAACCAGAACAGGAGGGGAGAGACAGGCAGGTAGACTGGTTGGGGGTCAGTGTGACAGTGACAGCTATGATGGAGGCCTCCACAGACTCAGTGAAGTGCAGGGGACTTAAGGACATCACCTGCCTTTTCAGTCTCAGAGTCAGATGAAAAAACCCACAGGCAATGGCCCCTCTAGTCTTGGGGGATGAAGACCAGTTCTGACCAAGAGTGGAATTTATCTTCACACTTTGTGCTCACAGGCCAGGTGTTCCTGCTGCTATCATTGAGGTGGTTTGGGGCAGGGGCGAGGGCCTGGGTGGAGAGGGGCCCCCTGACTCGTGTGTGTGTGCGTGGTGCTCTCTGCTGGGCCATGGAGAAGGAACTGGCGGGAGGCTGGCAGGAGGCTGAGGTCAGCAGAATTGGACAGTTTTCACATCCAGGCCACACAATGTTGATCCATGTGTCCTTCTGCCTCTGGCCACGCATGGCCACATCCACAGGCTTCCATCCTGGCACAAGAGCGTCAGCCATCAGGGGGCAGCAATGAAGGCCTTTGCTCCCAACATCAGCCCTTTACATAACGTGCTGCAGCCGTACTAGAATTCTCCTTAAATTTCAAACAGAAATTTTCATCTGAAGTGTTTTGGGAAGGGTATTATTACGGAGCTTCTAATTCCCACTGCCGCTAAGTACGTATTAATAACAAGGAGAGGTACAGAAACGGCGCTCCAGCCAGCAGTGCTTGACATTTAGTAGATGAATTAAAGTTTACAGTGAAATGGGTTTTTAACTAGTAATATTAGCGGTCTTTGTTCCCGGCTTTTATTTCTCAGTGCCTTCACTTTTGCCACGTCTCTTTCCTTCCCTGCTCCCTCTCCTTCCTCCTGGCGTCGGGTCTCTTTGTGTGATGCATTTGTGTGCTCTCCCAGCCCCTGTTTTTCTCGGCGTGAGCCCAGCTCACACGCTCTCTGGAGCTGGTGTCCGGGGCGCGGGAGCCCAGCCCTGGGATCCAGAGGCAGGGGGCCCGGGAGGCGAGGGGCAGCTGCCCTGAGCTCCCTGTGTCCCTGCCTGCAGCCAGGCTCTGCCCGGGCGCCAGGCATCGGGACTGGGTGCTGCTCCTGTCCTCATGGCTGGCTGGGCTGCTCTCCTGGCCTCTCCGTGCTGAAATTCACCCTCTTTCTTAAGGATGAGCCGTATCATTTGTCCAGGAGAACTGTGAACTGATGAAGTAAAATGACCCAATAGCCACGTGTACAGGAGCTGGTACTCAGCTAGTTATCCTGTAACACGGATTTCTTCCAGCCTGTCCTCTCCTGGGTCGGGCATGGGAGCTGGCCCAGGGCACATGCAGCACATAGGAAATGGGAGGCCGGGTCAGGCCCAGCTGGGACTCCGTCACCACAGGGCCTGGGAGAGGCACTTTTCTACTTTGGCTCCCAGGGGCCCATCTGTAAGATGAAGTGAGTTGAGGACATATTTTGCAACCTCTGGACATCGCTTTCAGGTCTTCATTAGGGAGTCCTGACTGGGCAGCAACAGAGGCGGGAAGATGGGTTGGAAGAGGAAGATAAAGAAGGAGAAAAGGAGGAGGAAGAGGAAGAAGAGCAGGAGGAGGGGAGGACTTGAAGACCAGCGGGGAAAGAGCAGGCATTTGGTGCTGAAGCCATAATTTTGCACCCATTCTTTTCCAGTCCCTTTCCCCAAGAACAGGTTGGGATGGGTGGTGACAGCCCCTTGGTTGTAGGGAGGGTAAAGGCCCCCAGACCATCCAGTGGAACCCATAGTTGACAGGTGGGTGGGAGGCTGGCAGGTGCTGTGAGTCCGGCTGTGAGGCCATCAGCTTGGGCATTGCGGTGGGGTAGGACAAATGTGCTGTGTGCCCCCCAGGGCTTCCCCCCCAGTGGACATGGCAGTCACCTGTGGGCCTGCCTGTGAGGAGCAGGTGTGTCTTCTCCTGTTGCTCTGGCCCCTCACTCCTCAGGGCAGGCAGAGACCTCAGCAGAGCACTTTGAGGCCTTAAGGGAGAGGAGAGAAGACACATGTACTTGACAGAAGGACCCCAGGTCCCCAGAAAACCTTCTGGAGCCAAGCCAGCCCCACTGCCCTCTGCTTCGCCCTGTGGACTGGACGTGAGTCAGAAGAAAACCTTTGCTGGGTTAAGCCACTGAGGTTTTGAGGTTATCCACGACAGCAGCCAGCACACCCCAACCAGGGGACTCCAGTGGGCGAAAACTGGCATGGATTGAATGTGAGTGTCCACTTCTGCATCAAACAGGATACTTTGGGTTGCAAGGGACAGAAACTTCACCCAAAATAGATCAAGAAGAGAATGGAACTTCTTAAAGTCTAGGGGATAAGTCTAGCCTTAGGCATGGCTCGGCCAGGTGGCAGCGACAAGCCCGCCCCACTGGACTCTTTCCTTCTCTCCTTATTCTCTCTCCATCGACTTGTTTTCTTCTGTATTGGTTTCCTTTACTAGGAGGTGGCAGAGATGGCACCAACAACTCACTCATCCTTGACGAAAGGGGCAGTATCTTTCTCAAGCATTCCGGCAAGAGGGCTGGGGGCCACCCATTCTGACTGACCCACTTGGGCCACACGACCTCTCTGACATTATTTATGGTCAGTTGTGTGAATGTAGGGGGCGTTCGGTCCTCCAGGCTTTGGAGCTGCGGTAGGGCCATCTTGGTCAACCCAGTGGCCCAGACATAGAGGGGGGAGGGTGGCTGGTCAGAGCAACACACACCTGCCACCACCATCCCTGGCCACATTCTGTATTCCTGGAGAGGAAGGGGTTAGGGTGACTAAGGGCCCGGGTCAGAGGGGTATGGCCCGCAGCCCAGCCTCCTGTCTTGTCCTTGACTCCTGTGTATGTGTGTGGCAGGGGGCTTGGGGAAGGGAATGGCATTGTTAAGATTTTGTGGGAGTATCTCCTTCTTTCCCAGCTGCATCACATAGGGGGCAGCCTCTGGGAAATCTGCTCTTTTACTGAAAATGTTTCTGTCCTCTGTGGTTTCAGGGCTGGGTCCCTGTCTCCTGTGTGCTCCTGAGAGGATGTGTGTCCCTAAGCTGGTCTCTTCCCCTTACTGTCTGTATAGGGTTCTCCAGGGGATCAAGCAAGGTCTGACTTAGGGCTGGACTGAAATGTGGAAGCAGCTCAGAACATGTTAGAGACCCTGATTTCTTCAGCACTGGATTGGTCCATGATCCTACCAGCTTAAAGGCATTTCCCAGGGTGCTTGGGGAATTGCTTTTTTTTAAGCCATTTGTTTCATTATGGTAAAATAAACAAAACATAAAGTTTACCTTTTGATCTTTTTTGTTTGTTTGTTTTTTGAGGCATTGTCACTCTGTTACTCAGGTTGGTGTGTCATGCTATCAGCCTAGCTCACAGCAACCTCAAATTCTGGGGTTCAAGTGATTCTCCTCCCTCAGCCTTCTGAGTAGCTGGGACTACAGGTGCCAGCCAAAATGCCTGGTAATTTTTCTGTTTTTATTTTATTTATTTATTTATTCTGAGACAGAGTCTCACTCTATGTCACCCTTGGTAGAGTACTGTGGCTTCACAGCTCACAGCAACCTCCAACTCTTGGGGTTAAGTGATTCTCTTGCCTCAGCCTCCCAAGTAGCTGGGATGGCAGGTGCCCGCTATAACGCCTGGCTATTTTTTTTTTTGTTGCAGTTGTCATTGTTGTTTAGATGGCCTGGGCTGGGTTTGAACCCGCTAGCCTCAGTGTATGTGGCTGGCGCCCTACCCACTGAGTTATGGGCACCACCAATTTTTCTGTTTTTAGTAAAGACAGGGTCTTGCTCTTGCTCAGGCTGGTCTCAAACTCCTGAGCTCAAACAATTTTCCTGCCTTGACCCCCTCATAGTGCCAGGATTACAGGCCCGAGCCTCCATGCCCAGCCCTTTGTAACCATTTTTAAGTGTACAATTCAGCAGCATTAAGTACATTCACATGGTTGAGCACCATCACCACCATTGATCTCTTCTCCTTCCATTTTCCCAAATTGAATTTCTGTCTACATTAAACAACTTCCCAGTGTCCCCTGCCCAGCCCCTGGCACCCAACATTCTACTTTCTATCTTTGATTTTAACCACCTAGGGAACGTCATGTAAGGGAGCCATACAGTACTCATCCTTTTGTATCTGGCTTATTTCACTTAGCATAGTGTTTCCAAATTCACTCATATCATAGCACATGTCAGAATGTTCTTCCTTTTCAAGGCTGAATAATATTCCATTGTATGTGTCCATTATATTTTGTTTATCCATTTATCTGTCTGTGGACTTTGGGTTGCTTCCACCTATTGGTTGTGAGCAATACTGCTATGAAAATGGGTGCAGACATATCTGTTGGAGATCCTGTTTTGAATTCTTTTGGTTGTATACCCAGAAGTGGAATTGCTAGATCATATGATAATTCCATTTGACTATTTTGAGAAACTGCCATACCATAGGAACTGTTTTTTAAAGCCCTTGGTTCCATTAGGAAGGGTTTATAAATAAGGGGAAAAAAAGATAAAGGAAAAAAGAAAAAGCCCTACCTTTGGGGGCTGAAATGGCAGCCCTGACAGGAGAAAGAATTTATTTTGACTAGCAAGCCGAGCAAGCATAATCCAGGTGCTGGGCAGGGAGGCGGAGGGAGGGGCCGGGAGAACAAGGAGCCTCTCGCCCCGGATGCCCAGCCGGCACGGGCAGCAGCTTTATGTTGATGGCAAATTGTCACTTTGGCGGAATTCAGGAACGCTACTTATGTCATTAGGCGGCAATCTATAATTAACACACTCAAGGCTGTGTGAAGGGCAGGATTCTTCCAGGGACAGCTAGAGCGATTCCACCTGCACCTTCCGGGAGGGAGTGAGGGGGCCTCACTTCAGCCAGCAGCTGACGACTAATTAGTCGCAATTGTATTGTTCTAATGCCTCCTCCACCAGGAAGCCTTGGGACTCTCAGCTGGAGGTGAGTGTGTCCCAGAGCTGGAGACCAGTTGAACAAAGACCTGCAGGAAAGCTGATCCAGGAGAGCTTGTGAACCAAGAGGTGTCCGGCTGATTCTACACGTTGTTTTGATTCCTGCCTGTGGAGGCCTCAAATGCCAGGGCCAGCGATGGCTCAGTTCAGCAAGACCCAAAAAGAGTGGAACAAACTTCTCCAGGGGTTAAGCAACTTTTACAATTTTGACAGGGAAGGGAAAACATTGTGGAGCTTTCTGACCACGGGGCTGCCTACAGCCTGGTTTCCCAAGCCATGGGCGGGGATTGGCGTCTGACTGTCCCCTCTGGAATGTCTGGGCTGCAGCCGGGGCTTGCTCTAAATGAGAAACAGGCGGGAAGGGCTTAGCGGGCCTGGCAGGCCGTGGCCAGCTCCTCGTGCGGTCTGGGCAGGGCTGCTTGGCACGGGCCACCGAGGAGGACACACCGGCTGTGCAGGCAGCCCTCCCACCAGCATGGAAGCTTGGGGGGCCCAGCCAGCCTGTTCAGGCCAGCGCCTGCATAGAGGGAATGGGGAGGAGGGTGGAGGGCACCCCCACCCCCGCCCCACATTGCAGCCTTGGGCCCTGGGACTGGATGGAGGCAGTTGGGCCTGGCCCCTCTCTCCTCTAGCAACTTTGGGAACATGGTTCACAGAGCCTCAGTTTGCTCACCTTGGAAATGGGAGCAGTGACACCTCCCAGTGTGGTGGGGTGGTCATGTCTCACGGCACAGTGTTTGGGAGCATAGGTGACACTTCACAGACTTCTAATACCTGAAACGATCTAGGAGACTGACTTTTATAGCTACAAGAACTAAGGCTCAGAGACATTCAGGGACTTACCCACAGTCATGCAGCAAGATCTGGTCAAGTAGGTCCCTCTATCAGCCAGTGATTCTCTGAATCAGCACCTCTCAGCCCCAGCCCAGTCCACGGAGTGTTTTCTGGCTCCCTCCCACTGGCGCCTGCCTTTCCTCGTCTTCCCAGCTCAGATGCTGATCACAGTAATCTCTGAAATTTTCTCAGAACTTCCTGATTTCTAGCGTGCTTTCTTGTACATTTGCTGATCCTAGGGTGTCACAAGGGTGAAATGTGGTTACTACCAGGGGTACAGTAGATTTCCCTTGCGTACATTAGGAAAGACACAGGAGATGGCATTTCTCCCTCGCAGGAATCCTTCCAGCAGCTAGTCCATGCTGCCTGTGTTTTTTTTTTTTTTGTAGAGACAGAGTCTTACTTTGTCACCCTTGATAGAGTGCTGTGCAGTCACAGCTCACAGCAACCTCCAGCTTCTGGGCTTAGGTGATTCTCTTGCCTCAGCCTCCCGGGTAGCTGGGACTACAGGTGCCTGCCACAACGCCCGGCTATTTTTTGATGCAGTTTGGCCGGGGCCGGGTTTGAACCCACCACCCTTGGTATATGGGGCCGGCGCCCTACTCACTGAGCCACAGGCGCCGCCCTGTGTTCTTTTTTTTCAGAGACAGGCTCTTGCTTTGTCCCTCAGGCTGAAGTACAGTGGTGTCATCCTAGTTCACTATAGTCTTGAACTTCTGGGCTCAAGTGATCCTCCAGTCCCAGCCTCCCAAATAGCTGAGACTGAAGGTGCACACCACCATAGCTGGCTAATTTTTCTATTTTTTGTAGAGATGGGGTCTCACTGTGTTGCTCAGGGTGGTCTTGAAATCCTGACCTCAAGGGATCTGCCTGCCTGGGCCTCCCAAATTGCTGGGATTACAGATGTGAGCCACCATGCCTGGCCTAGTCTGTGTCCTTAGTTCCACTTTATAAATTTAGAGCCTAGAGAGGTTAGCAACTCACCAACAGTCACCCAGCGGGAAGAGGGGGAAGTTGGGATTCCAACCCATGCTGCCTGTGGGCTTCGAGGCACTGCTGCTCATCACAGCAGCCAAAAGGTGGAGGAAACTCCTCTGGGCATTAAAGTCTGACCCTTTTCCTAGGAGAAAAAATGTGGTTGTTTATGAGTGTGTGACTTTGTGTAAGCAACTCAATCCCTTTTAATCTCAGTGTCTCCACCTGAAGTTGGGGATAATGTGACTTGAATGAGGACGAATGTCTGGAGTGCTGTGTGTGGCCCTGGGACTGGACTTTGGGGAGAAGCCTCTGGGGGCCAGACTCAGAGGATCCGGAGAGCCAGGGAAAGAGTCTGGATTCCATTCTCTTGGTAGCAAGAGACGGAGGAGGCTGAGGGTGACTTGGAAGGATCAGGCTGTTTGTCATATTAGAGCGAGTGGCCCGGAGGAGCCATTATGGGATTGGGAAGAGGAGGAGGGTGAGGGCTAAGGGGTGGGGAGGATTCGGCGAGGGTTCATCTCCTCCTCTCCTCCCTCTTCCTTTCTCCTCACCTCTCCTCTACTCCCTTTCCCTTCCTTTTCCCCTGATTCAGTCCCTTAACCAGCATGGAGCTGGGACCTCAAAGCTAGAGATGAGGCAGAACAGGCCCCTTCTCTCCTGCCCACCTTGTCTTCCTCTCCTCCAGGATCACTGGCGCCCTGACCCCTGAGAGGTATCCATGGGATCCTGCACCGGGCCACAGAGGTCAGCTGAGGAGGAAGGAAGCTCCCCTTAGAACCCCCCTCGCCGTGATGGAAAGCACTGGGCACTGCACCTCTAAGCCCTTGCCTGTGAACAGAGCCGCTGCACCCTCACTCCCCCTCTGCCATGGGAACAGCTGTGGCAGACACATGTCAAGTTGTGGAGGGCAACCAAGGAGGTTGGGATGCACATCCTTGATAGTGATCCAGGGACAAGCTCTGTCCTAAGCTACAAAAATATCCCAGCCGCCCCTTTAAACAATTATTTAATAACAACTTGAGACTTTGCAAGGCTGTCTTCATGCACCTTTGCTTGGGTGCGAGCACCCTCATATGTGTGGGTGACATCTTGGTGAGAGGGATCACCAGATCACAGTTTTCCCCAAAACTGAGGTGCCCAGAATAAATTCCATTACGTGCCCTTCCTCTACCTTCCCAAGGGGTGGCATCTGGTGAAAATGAGCACAGGAAGGGGGCAGACATCCAAACATGAACAGGAGGAGGAGGAGAGGGGTGTGTCGGTGAGGCACGGAGTCGCCCTTTGTCACGGTAAGGGGTGGTTTGCAGACCTATGTTTGCATGAGCTTCATGCCTTTGTTTCATCTCAGTGCAGTATTTACACAGGTCTCTGTGTGGATATGACGGTGTACATAAGTGTGTGTACATGTACATGCCTCTGTGCGTGCGTGCGTGCGTGCGTGCATGCATGTGTAGGGTGAAGGGCACTCCTTCCTCCCCATGCGGCTTGATAGCCGTGCTTGGTGAAGGGGTTCAGCAAGACCCCATGCCCAGGACAGGCATATCCCTGAGTCACGGGGAGCTGCGCTTGTGTCACCTGTGGCAGGCGATGGCTTTGGTGGGAAGCGGGGATCTCAGAAAGGGTTAAGAAACCTGACAAGCTGCTGCCCCCGGGGTTAGTGCCCCTTGGTGCCCAGTGAAAGATCGATAGGCCTTTAAAGTGATTTATAAAAATGGATGGGGGAGCAACGTCCTTTCCTCAACTCCGGTGAGTCAAATCAGCATCCTCCCCTCGATATTGATCGTCCTGCTCTGTCTAAACACACATTAGCAGGGCAGACCATAAAAATTAATCCTCCTCTTTCATCAAATGGAAGGTCATTTTCCCACCTTCCCTGGAGGGGGTGATGTCATGAGACTTCTTGTCGGGATGGAGAGATTTTTATTAAATCCGATGAGGCTGTTTGCATGAAAGCTAATTAGGACAGCCAAGTGGACAGGGGCCAGACTGAGTGTGTTGGGAGGGCTGTGGGGTACCAGACACACCTGCAAAGACCCTCTGGGACTGGGACTCCAGGCAGAAGGCCCCCATTCCAAGTCTTAGCCCACTCCTCACCTAACTGGCCACTTTCTGAGCCAGGTTAAATAGCAATGTGCAGTGAAATCTAGATGATGACAACTGCTAGTGACAACAATGTCATCACCTTTCTTCCCATCTGTGCCCCCAGCTCTCCTGTGCACCTCTCTTGTAGCTTCTGACCATCAACATCCTTTCATAGTCAGAGGGACAGTTGGAGCCACAGGGGCCCTGGGGCCGGGCAGGCTTGGGGTCACATCCCAGCTCTGCCTTTGATTTTCTGTGTGATCTTAGGCAGTGGCTCCACTCTCTGAGCCTCAGTTTTCCCATCTATAAAAGGAAGCCAGTGATGCTACTAAGCAGCATGAGTATGACAAGATAACACATTGAGGGTTCTCGAACTTGGCCCCATCTCTGCACTTAGTCTATTGCCATTTACTTAATATTCTTATTTAAGTAAGAATATTCATGTTATCCTACATGAATTTGTTTCAAATGGAAATAGTCTACAAATTATGATACAAGGAAAACACTATGCCATATATTTTCCCACTTGTTATAAACACGATACCACTTATGAAAGCTTAAAAAAAAATACTTGGGTGTAAATCTAACAAAACTTGAATAGAATGTTTATGCTAAAAACTACAAAATATGGATGAAAGAACTCACAGAAGGTCTTAGAAATTGGTGCGACCTTCTGTGGTGGCATTTGGGGAGAATCAATGGAGGAAAGACATAAATTTCCTCCAAACTGACAAAGAGGTTTAACACAATTTCTACCAAAATTCCAGGACGATTTTGTATTCTGAAATTTGTATGGTGAGGCAAAGCAACTAGAATAGGTAAAATCATTCTGAGAAAGAAGAATAAGAAAGAGGAATCCTTTTACCTGATGCCAAGACTCCTCATATAGCTACGGTAATCGAACCAAATGTGCGTCTAAAGCTCAGAGATGCTTGTGCACAAACCACCTGGCAGCTCATGGCATAGCATCCAACAAACGTTTACTTAGCAAATACTGTGTCTTGCCTGGGCCTTGCACCTGTGTTGCACAGTGGAAACATGAGCTGAACGCAGAAAGCATGTGTGCATGTTTGTATGTGTGTGCACCTATGTATAACTATGGGAGAAAGGGCAGTGGAGATGCAGAGCATCACAAGGGGCTCTTGTTGTGCTGAGGGCCCAGCTAATTTTCTTTTCTCTCCTCTGTTTTATTCCCTGTCTTTCGTTTTTCTCTTGTTTCTTACCCATTACCTTGGGGAACGCTGCCATTAGGAAGACGTCTAAACAGTGCAATAGCTTTTGCAGTTTTCTAGTGTTCTGCCATGGAGAAGTTTCAAAAATGCAATTTAACATGGGCCCTCAATATCTAAAGTGAGGAGAGGTGTAGCAGCCCTGTGGAGTCCCCCGTCCCGCAGTGCAGGTCAACCTCTCTGGAAGCAGAGAAGGAGTTTGGCAGGCAGATGTTTAGCAGGGAGGAAGCAGGGCTGGACAGAGGAAGAAGCACAGCTGCAAAGCAGGCTGACATGTCCTGACTGGCCCCCCCGCACCCTGCCGCAGTCTCCAGTCTGGCTAGGTAGGGGCTGCGCAGGGAAGGGTGAGCTCTTGGGTGGGGCAGATCTGTGCAGCTGAGGCATTTCAGGGAGTGAAGGCTGGCAGCCAGGGCAAAAATCGTTTGGTTAAGAGAGATCTTAACCACATCGCCATGTCCAGCCCAGAGTCCACCTTTGCACAGCAGGCTACTTCATCATCTATATCTGGGAGGCACTTGATTCAGGTTGCTGTTACTGTCTCCCCTGGGGTACACAGAAGAGCGAGGGACTGGCATGGCACGAAACACAGCCCTGCCACGCCCCGCCCCGCCGCTGCTCTCAGGGCTGCAGCCGAGCCCAGCTCCTTCTTCCATGGCAGAGTCCTCCTACCCTCAAGGGGACCTCTTCCCATCTCAGTAGTTAGTGCACCTGGTGGCATGAGAGGCCTGAGGTCCTGGTTAGTGTGACTTTCTCCTGTTGGTACTGCACTTACCCATGTACCATCACCACCGGGAAAGAGAGTACAAAGGGGAAACTGGCAGACACCACGCCTGCCCAATGCCAGGACCCCCAAACTTCCTTCCTATCCCTGCTTTCTCTTTACAGCCCCTGTGCAGCCCACCAGGCCACTGCTTATGGCTTCCTACGTGAGGTCAGATGATGACCTTTGTGAACTCACTCATCCTAGAAAAAGTGCTACGTACCTCACTGCTGGTTTCCAGCTGGGACTCTGACCCTAGAATAACAGACCTGCCTTGGTGGGTCAACCTTCTCTGGAAGTTGGCCATTGTGACCATTAGGTCCTGTCCCCCTGAGCTGCCAATGAGGATCTCACTTCACCTTGGTTTCCCATAGCAGTTTTTCTAGGATGAGTTTGAGAGGTTTATTTTCAAACTTCATACAACAGCAGATCTGATAGCCCTTCCAGAAAAACAGTTCCAAAATTGCTTTGAAGGGTGAATTAGGCATTGGCATTGGTGTACAGTTTCCCCAGGGGAGTCCCTCGAAGGTGACTGTCGTGGTTGCTATTCAGCGATGAGGTCTGCAGCACTTATTCTAGGATGAATTCTCAAACTTAATCACCCAACCTTGTAGACTCTACTTTGAATGCCACTTCCTCCCACACAGAGTGGGAAGGTTCACAAGGGAGCCCTCATCTAGGGACAGGCTAGCACATCCGTGCCGGGTGACAGGAGGGCCCAGCTACCTGCTGGTGCTCTTCCTTATTTCATATCCGACTGTTCATGGCCCATCCCAGAGGCACACTCTCCTTTATGATGGATGCTCTGGGCCTTATGTCATGGTGGAGCCCAGAGAACCCAGCTTGTGATGGGCAGTTCTGGACACATGGTCACTTATTAGGCTATCTCTGTGAAGGCCCAGTGGAAAGGGAGGAGTTATTTTACAGAAGGTGCCCCATTCTCGGTTGCAGTTGGCACACCCCTGGTTGGGAATCCCAGGGGACTCCTGTGCTGTGATTCTCTCCCAGGGGCCTTGCTGTGAGCTTCACGTAGCTCCTTTTCTCACCATCAAGACCTCTAATCCCAGGGCATCTTCTGGTCCTATGGCTGAGTAGCAGGGTTGCTTACACTGCAGCCTGATGCTGCTGAGTTGCACGGTTGCTTGCCCTGTAGCCTAGTCCTGCTGAGGCTGGCAGCTCCTTATGTGGTCTGACACATTTCTGGATGTGGAAAGCTTCCTTTGGCACTCAGAGGCCACCCGGCATGGCACTTCCCTCTTTGTGGTGGGAGATGCCTGATGCGTGCTTTTTACTTTACTTTGGAGGGCTGTCCTGGGATGACCACTGAGGCTCTAAT
This sequence comes from Perodicticus potto, assembly GCA_963574655.1. Taxonomy (NCBI): domain Eukaryota; kingdom Metazoa; phylum Chordata; class Mammalia; order Primates; family Lorisidae; genus Perodicticus; species Perodicticus potto. Next base: position 47,688 of record CAUYRH010095208.1, read on the forward strand.
GTTTTTGCTGATGTGGAGTACGTGTGTCTTCCCCAGGTCTCCAGCTTGCTGGCTGCTCCTGATACATTTGGCCCGATAAGCAACATATCCCTGAGACAAATACGATGCTCTGTGCCGTGCCCAGACCATCGAGATCCCTCCAGACAGCATCACAACAGGGGCAGCAGAGTTTTTGTAAATGTGTGTTGTTGTCCATTCCTCCCTGGTCGCTTATTATGTTAATTGTCTCCAGCTGGATTCTAGTGGCCAGCGAGCCGCCACCTGGCCTCTGTTTCTGAGAGAACTATCCTCCTGTTGGTACCAGGGGGTCCAGTTCTTCAGTGACCTTCTCTACCATCAGCTGGAGGGGGTCGCTACTGCTGTACACGCTGGTGATGTGGGTGCCCTCTCGCCAGCTCGTTCCTTAAGCCTGTAAATGACACATCGTCTGGGTCCTTTCCTGGAACATGATCCCTTGGTGGCCTTCTGGCCGAAATAATATTCCTGCTTCAGCAGGCTCACTTCCCTGAGGCTTTTAGTGCCTTCTCACCACCTGCCCTGGCAATCCTGGGACTTCAGCTTTAATCAGAATGGGCCTCTCCTCTTTCAGGGCTTGCAAGAGCCATTGGTAGTGAGTCTACGCCTTATCCTGGGTCAGGTCCCGCGTCTCAGGAGAGTTCCCCTGGGGCAGTAAGCTCTCTCCTGCGCTGTGGTATGTGCTGGCTCCTCAGACTCCGGCCCCATGCACACCCTCCTGACGGGCTCCTGCAGGTCCATGCTGGCTGGGTCCTGCAGCTTCTTCGGTGTATCCTCCCTTGTCGGGCCCAACGTGTCCCCCAACTGAGTTATGTTATATGCCTCGTGGCCAGGAGGGAAGATGGGGGGTGATTGTAAGGGGTACGTGTTTTCTCTCGAGAAAGAGGTCTCTGCGTTGTTTCCAAGCCAGAGATGAGAAGAATGGGCAGGAGAGAGGCACTTCTGCAGGCTCAGCGGGCTTAGAGGAGCTTGGGGGTGGGGGAAATAGCACATGACAAGCCTCAGGGTAGCACTGTTTTCCACCTGGGGGTGCCTGTAGAATAACAGACCTGCCTTGGCTGGGGTCAACCTTCTCTGGAAGTTGGCCATTGTGACCACTAGGTCCTGTTCCTCTTAGCTCCCAATGAGGACCTGGCTTCATCCTTGGTTTCCCATAGCCAGTTGATCATCCACAGATTTTCATTCTGTTTTTCTTGGGTATCAGTGCAGCAGAGCCATTAAGCCACCTTGACCTGCTGGTTCGTATTTTCCCAAACACCTGAAATTCACCCCGGCCGGTGCATTCCCTGCATGGTACAGGTATGTGTGAGCCAACCTACCACCAGTGAGGGTTTAAACAATCCAAGTATCTTCCACCAGGAGCTTATTCCAGGAACTACCTGTGACCCAATAGTGACAGGTTCCTTTTGTCAGTCAAAGGGTGTGATCCACCCCCCAGCCCTGGCTTAACATCTTCTACTTTGGACCAATCCACGTATCCACTCCGGCAGACTGACTCTCCAGAAGCAGAGGCTGACATGGGGCTGAACATACAAGTGTCCATTAGGGATCCACACCTGTGCAAGGGGTGGCCAGGAAGCAGAACTGGACAGAAGAAGCCTCTGTCCAGTGCCGGTATGACCTCTGAACACAATGCCAGCATGACCAAACTGTGACCAACCCCTTGGTGGCACTGAGGCACATCTGGGTTGTCCCATGTCGGGAAAAATGGTTAAGGATCTATACTCTGTTCTATCAGCCATTGGGTCAGGCCTGGCCCCAGAGGCACATGCCCCTAGCCAGGGAGGCACTAAGGGAGCTGACAGCTGAGGGGTAACAAGCCCTTCCTTGAGCAGTGTCTCTGAATCCTCCCTACCCCACGTTCCATCAGGTCCTCCCAGGCTCTGTCTCGGAACCCCTGGACTTCCAGGAATACAGGTTGGAAAGTGCCTGGGGCAGAAGTGTAGGGACATCACAAACCCTGGAGTCAGATAAGGATGTAGTCAGCTCTTGGTTCTGCCACGGTCAAGCTGTATGACCCTGGGAAGATGATTAGCCTGTCTGCATTTTATTCCTCCATCTATAAAATGGCGGCAATAATATTGCCCCATCAGTTATTCGTGAGAGTGAAATTCACTGTTTCCAGGATGCTTAGCGCAGTTTCTAAGTGAGAGTGAATTCCCAATATATGGTCGCTGTCCTTTTTAGGCACACATACTACTACAGGGCTGTAGGACTTGGAAGGAAGACTCAGATCAAAGTCCTTGCTTCATCATTTGGCGGCTCAGTGATGTCAAACAACTTGCAGTCCCTCCGAGCTCTAATGTTTCATCTTTAAAGTCACTTGCCACGTACTCCTCATCCTGCCCAGAGGAGGCTCTTAGGAGATAGCGGAAAAGAAAAAGTATTTGGTGAGTGCTGCATGTCTGATCTCTGAGGGTGGACTGCTGCTCCTGCTTCACTTCAGTGGCCTGTGTAGCTGTGCCCACCAAAACCCAAGGTGACTTCTCAATCCATTCCCCTCTGAACATTAAATAGACTTCAAAGGTACAACAAAGCCAACCAGTAGGGAAGACTAATTAGTATAATGTAGGAATTTCCAGAACAAGGTTCTAACTGTACAATTCTAGCCAGACAACCTGTAGAATGCAGTGGACACTTGGGCAGATATATATTCTAAAGGAGACAACTCATCTTGTATGACACACCTTGGATTCTCACGGTCAGGTGGTCTTCCCAGGCAGGTATCTGTAGGCAGATCCAGGGGTCCTCAAACTACGGCCCGTGGGCCACATGCGGTGGTGTGAATTGTATTTGTTCCCATTTTTTTTTTTTTTACTTCAAAATAAGATATGTGCAGTGTGCATGGGAATTTGTTCATAGATTTTTTTTTTTTTAACTATAGTCCAGCCCTCCAATGGTCTGAGGGACAGTGAATTGGCCTCCTGTTCAAAAAGTTTGAGGACGCCTGTCATAGACAGATACCCAAAGGTCTGAAGGGACTCCCTGGACCAGGGCTCGGAGGAAGATGATGGAAAGTCTCATTGAGCTCACACCCTGGGCCCTTCTAGTCTCCATCACACCTTTATATATGCCCATAGCATCAAAGGGCGTGCAGCAGCCTCTGATGTTGCTCTTGCATCTCCTCACTGAGGGTAGAAGAGAAGCTTCAGTTGCAGCTGGGTGGGGGGCAGCCCTGGCCTATCTGCACTTGTTGTCATGTGTCTCCTACCCCATCCCACACACTCCCAGAGAGCTGCTCCTCAGTCCAGGACCCTTCTGGTGAAGTTTTTGCCCTCTTACAGCTGCTTTCATAAGGGCTTCAGAGGAGGCTGTTCTTCCCTAGATGGCTTCTGGGCTGGTGGTGGCCACATGACCCTGCAGCTAGTCCCTTCTCTCACCCCTGTGCCATCCCAGGTCTCCGACATAAGGGCAGGCCTATGGTCTCTACAAGATCAGTGCTATCTCTAGATAGTAAAGGATGCAAGAGTTTCTGAACCCATTTTGTCAGGAAGATCCACCTCTTACTTAGAGTACAACCTGAAAATGTATTCCCCTCTGTGCGGTGCTGGAGTACTTCCTGTGCAACCTCCTTAGATGTTCCCCTGAGAGCAGGAGTATGTGGACACTACTGCTTAATCATTCCATGTCTGATATGGTGCTGATTTCATGCATATCTCCCCAAAGGCATCAGATCCCTTTCAGAGTGTTGTGTTTATTGCCCTCTACTTTTTTATTTAGAATACACATATGACTGTGACAACCTGCCCATGGAGGGTGCAGAGGGTGCCTCTTTGTAGCTGATTAAGACCAACACTAAACTACAGAGCCCAGAGGGTGAGGGGGGGTGAGTTGCCTGGGAAGTTCCCTCAGAGGCCAGATTCTGCGACTCTAATGGCATTTGAGGACACCTCAGGGTCCACAGCACTGTCATTCTTTGCAGAGTTTGAATGAGCTTCCAAAACTGGGACCAATCCACACCCTCATCGCGGGGCCAATGGGAAGGCTCTCAGGAACTTGGCAGTTACAAAAGCTGTCTGGCCTCAGAAGAGAGTGAGATTAAGTTGTGGCTTTCCACCATGGCTGCCGACTAGAGTCAAATCCCCTGCACAAAAATGTCCAGATGCTCTTAATGGAGGGTCTCATCAAGTAAGTGGTGGGAAAGGTGTCTACAGCTTTGTTTTTCTAGCACGAAGTGAAGGTTGACCCTTTCTGAAGCCCTGTGTGGTAGGCAGAGCCTGGGATGTCATTCCCATTTTAAAGACGAGTAGACTGAGGATCAGAGAGGCAAGTGACTAGACGTAGGACCAAGGTGATCTCTTCCGCAGCTTGGTTTGTTCTTTTCTCACTAAACCCTCCACTGCATTTAGGATGAAATGGATATGCCACAAAGTGAAAGGAAAGGACACTCCCCCAGCAGAGAGAGGGCCCTGGAGGTGGATCATTTCTGGAAGCTGGATACTCATGTGGGTGTCTGTCCTTTTGTCACTGGGCCCTGCATGTGGGGGTCCAATTCAGGGGAGAACCAAGAAGTTGATTTTTACATGGGAAAGGGGAGGCCACATGGCCTTAGCAGATGGAACAGGCTCCTTAGGGTCCTTGTCCTGGCAAAAGACATCTGCCTGATTCAAAGATTTATTTAGTCATCTTCCCAAAAAGAGGAGAGAAATCTCATTGTCAGTGCATACATTGAGTTATCTTCCTAACAATGCAGAAAAGTCTCACTAAGTGCACTTGTTTGGGTAATCAGCATGGACATTTTGGCCACTGTCCCTCCCTGGGCAGCTATGGAAGCCGCTGTCTCATTTCTGTCCCCAGGCCTCCCTAGTCAGTGCTCTGAAGGGGCCCTGGCACAGAGGGGTTCAGCTTTCTGACATATTTCTTAGGGACACAGGGTTAAGAGACTAAACATGCTAATGAGAGGGGAAGCTGCCCTTTCCAGGATGGTGTGTGCCTTTGGTGGGAATGACTGAGTCAGAGGCGGTGCTCCTGCCCAGTATGGAACATTTGACCATGAGGGCTCCCTCTAGCCTCACTGATGACTCTGCAGGGGAGAGACGGGTTTGAACATGTTAATCCAGCTTCTGTCTGGTTCTTTTCCACCAAAGCTTCAATATGCATCTGATCTCAGAATATTGGATTTTTCTTTGAGGAAAGAAATAAATGACTTATCTGGGGAATAAACCCAGAGTTCCCTCCATGCACTACACATTCTCTATATTGGGCTAAAATAAGGTTTGCTGATTCTCATGTAAATCTCTAAAGCCTGGGTGTCCTTATATGAGTATTTTATGTGCCAGGTAAGTAGGTTGCATCCCCAGGAAAAAAGAAAGAAGGTATGGAAGAAAGATTAACAATTGTATCCAAGGAGAAGGAGAACAGATTCAAATACTTTAAGCGCCTATCGCTTCCTGATACAGTGGCCGAGAAATACGATTCACTGTGAAAAGCAGTCATTTTGGTTTACATTTGGAATTGATCTGGAAGCCTGACAGATATGTCCTTTTCATAGTTGTTGTTGCTGCATTTCTTTTCCACCTTCCCTAAACCTGACAAAACGATGCTTCATAAAAATCTTAGTGGGTTTTGCTTCTTTCCCATGCAGCTTGTAGTGAGACTGATGGGGCACAAGTGACCCTGCCTGGCATGGATGTTCGTCATGTCCCCGTCTGGCTTTGGTCATGTGGGTACCTCAGAGTAGAATCTTTTTCATGTCTCAGTGGTTCTGAGGAGTTACAAATAAGAACAGTCCTCAAGGATCTTGTCAGTCTGATTTTTCCAGGCTGGTAGGAAGAGTAAGAGGCATCCTTTCTGACCCTATAACCAATGGTGAACTTTCAGGATTTATCAAGAATATCAAGTGAAACCAGTTGAGTTGGAGGGTTAGATTTAGCCTATGTCAAAGGCATAAAACGTTTGTGTATATGTCTTCCCAAACTCTAACCTGAACTCAATTGTAGAGCAGGAGGCTATTTTGACACATTTAATCAGTTCCCTAGGTCTTTTGATGAAAAAACTGAGACTCTAACAGATGGAGTGACCACCCCAGAGGCACGGAGTGAACTGGGATGAGAAGGGCTTGCCTGATCCCCAGCTGTGATAGATTGCATTTCCTAAAGATGGGTGTGGCAATGTGTCCCATTCCATTTGTTCCTCTGAGTGGTACCTTGTCGCCCTTCCATTAACAGGTGGGATCTATTTCTCCACCCCTTAGAATCTGGGATGATGTCATGATGGCTTTGACCAATAGGCTATGGCAGAAATGATACTGTACCAGTGCCTTGCATGGCCTTCAATGGCCTGGCACCTTTTGCTTCTGGCGTACTGGAACATTTGTTCTTGATTCACTTTCTCTCTGAACCCAGCCACCATACTGGGAGAGATCTAAGCCACATGGAGAAGCCATGTGTAGACAATCCAGTTGACAGACAGCATCCACTTGTGCACTCTCTCTCAGACGTCCATCCAGTTGAACCTTCAGATGACTATAGCCCCAGCTGTATGCAAGAGAGACTCGCCTGGCTGAGCTCAATCAATCCTCCCAGCTGTAAGGGTTAATAAAACATTGTTGGCTTAAGCCGCTACATTTTAGGGTTACGTTTTATGCAGGAACATTTAGCTGGAACATTACTCATAATGCTAATATAAAAACTCATGCCTGATTATTACTCTATAGTTTCACCAACTACTCTCTCACTTGTTCTAAAATTTAATGTTTTTCTAATGGAAGGTCATGACTCATTAGTGGATCATAAGATTGATTCAGTGGGTTGAAAAAGTTAAATCAAAGAGAATTGAATGTATCAGAGGGTAACACATGTAATAAGGGTATGAATAGTTTTGTGAAATTTTTGGTTTGTGGGTGGCTTATAAACAACAGACTTCTATTTCTCAGAGTTCCGGAGGCTAGGAAGTCCAACATCAATAGCAGATTTAGGTCTGGAGGGCCTGCTTCCTGGCCCCTAGACACCTACCTTTTCACTGTGTCTTCACGTAGTGGAAAGGGTAAGGGAGCTCTCCGGGAACTTTTTAAATAAAGGGCACTAATCACATTCATTAGGCGTCTGCCCTGAGACCTAATCACCTCCCAAAGGCCCCACCTCCTCATACCATCACATTGGGATATAAGATTTCACTATATGAATTTTGGGAGAATATGAACAGTTAGTTCATTACAGGATGTTTCATTATCTCCTTTTCACTAACAAGGAAACCAAAATTAGAAGGCAGACTATGTGGCCAACCTGGGCTTCTCCTCACCTCCTGTCACTCCAAGTCCAGCATGTCACACTGCTTCCTTCCCGTTCTTAAAACATTTTCGATTTTAGGGAAGGGCCACTTTCTTGGCCTGGTGGCAGTAGAGGACATGCCTATGCTTACTCTGTCCTTGGCTCTCACTGTGTTAAGGACTCTACACAACTGACTGGTGGCAGGTGCTATAATTATGCCCATTTTATAGGTGAAGAAACCGAGGCTCAGAGAGCAGGTATATTTTAGACAATGTAATGCTGCCAGAAAGTGACAGACTCAGAATCTTAACCTATGTAATCTTGCCGTGTCTGTGCTCTCCACCATTCAACTATAATTTCTCTCCATGTTTAGAAAGCTGTAGTGTGAGGAAAGGTTGCAGAAAACATTCCTTATTTTTCTGGATGGAGTAGCTGAGGCTTCCAAGGCTGGGTCGTGGCTGCCCTTCTTCCCCCAGGTGGCATAGTGGGGCCTCTTGTCCCTTGAAGGCACCAGTGACACTCAGAGCTGCCACCGTGTCCTGGGGCCTGGAGAGAGGCCAAGCCTTTCTTAATGCCTGGGAGTGAGAGTGTTATTGGGCGAACACTTCCCTTCTTGTTTACACGGTGAGAATCAGCTTTAGTGGTTAAACAGTTTATGTTGGCAAAAGAGTTAAGATAAGAAAATCTCTGTGTTTTTGAAGGCCCATTTCCTTTCCTTCTTGCTTTACTTTCACTTCTCTCCTGGTTGTTTATTTGTCTATTCAAGTCCTCCCGGGAGAAAGGAGAGAAAGCCTGGCCATCAGGGAGTCTCTGCTCCTCTGTGTCTGCCTGGAAAGGTCAAAGCTTGGAAGAGACTAAACCAGTGGTTCTCAACCAGGAGCCGTTTTCCTTCTCAAGGGACTTTTCTGGAGAACTTTTTGTTGTCACACTGGTGTGGGAGTATGTGAGACTGTGCATGCATGCACATGTGTGTGCCACTACCATCTACTAGGTAAAACAAAGCATTCTGCGAAACATCTCACTGTGCTCAGGATAGTCCCTAGAAGAAAGAAGTAACCAGCCCCAGATGCCAATCGTGTCAAGGGTGAGAAATCCTGGGCTAATCTATAACCTCCTAATATGAGAATCCACGTTCATTGAATACCTACCGTGGCCAGAGGAAGCCAGAGATAAAAACACACAGATAAAACACCAGTGGTCCCTGAACTCACGGGGCTTGAGATTAGTGAGAAAGTCAAATACATGATTTTTTCCAGAAATGATAAACACCAGAGAAGAAACAGGTATACCGTGTTGTGGGAGTTCTAGAAGTTGAACCTGGAGAGGCTCGTGCTGTTCCCTGTGCCTGGAAGCCTTTCTCATCTAGTTCTCTCATCCTTGTGGTTACCAACCAAATGTCACTTCTAGGGGAAGCTTTCCCTGACTTCTTGAGGTTCCCACAGCACTCCATGACTAGAATTCCCAGCGATTATCTCAGTTTCTAACTTAACACTTACTTCTTTTTGGGTTTGTTTATCATCTGCGCACCTATCCTGCCTTGCACCAGCCATTCAAAATGCCCTTTCTGTTCCTGCGAAGGGTTCTGCTGCTCTCCTGGGGCCGCGCAGCTCCATGCACCCAGGGCCCCATCAGAGGCCTTCTCCTGGTTATTGGAACTTCTGTGTCCCACTGTCTTTGTAAAGACCACAAGCTAGGGTCATGCCCCTGGGGTCCTTCACCCTTTGCAATCTGACCCTGGTTGCCCTCTGGTTCAGGAACACCCCCCTTTCCAGCTCCTCAGCCCTTGGTTCCCAGATCCTTGCTCTTTTCAAAAGGCCCAAAGCAGATTTCTGGTTTCTTGCACTTGGACCTTTCCCAGAAAGCTCTGCATATTTCTCCCTGTTTCTGGTTAGACCACAGGCTTCCGTGGTCTCTGCTGTATTGCCTCCTCCTCCAGGAAGTCTTCCCTCAGGCCTGAGTTAACTGCCTCAAGTGTGATCAACACACCCTGGGCCTGCTGTGGCTTTTGAAAGATTTTGCCTTAAGGGAGAGGCTGGGTGGCGCTTGGGCAGCATTTCCAGCACCCAGCCCAGAGTATGGCACATTCAAGTATTTATTGAATTGGTAAATTCATTAAGGCTAGTTCTGGGACTGTTTCCCTCCTTCCCTTTATTTAACTAAGAATGTGTGGATTGGTCTCCTCAGGGAGACCCAGAATGCTCTTCCTTGCTTATCCTGCAAGCCTGTTTTCTAACCTCCCTGGATGTAAATTTATAATAAAACCTAAATTTTTGCCAAGCATAGGTAAGCTCCTACTTCAGGGATACAATGGCAACCAATAAAAGAATTCAAAAAAGGGCAGCGCCTGTGGCTCAAAGGAGTAGGGCACCAGCCCCATATGCCGGAGGTGGCCGATTCAAACCCAGCCCTGGCCAAAAACTATCAAAAAAAAAAAAGAATTAAAAAAAATAGGAAAAATGATTATGAAAATGATGAGCGATCAAGCACTCCCATACACATATGTATTTACTGGCCACTGAACTGGATGTGTGGGGAAAGATATTTGAACTGCTCAAATTTATACTATCATGTTAATGGTTTATGTTTGTATTGATAATCAAGGTGTTAGGCAGGCTCATCATCACCTATCAGCTCTTTAAATCTCAGCAGCAGAGCACATGGGCCAGCTCCACAGCTCTACCTCCTTCTCTCCCCTGGCCCATGGCAAGTCTTTGTGGGCATCAGTATAGGTAATGGCTGCTTTGTGCCCAGTACCTTGGTAGGCACTGTGAGCAATTATAGTATAAATTACACCTGCTGTGTCCCTTCAAAAAGCTCCCTGTCTTATAGGAAAATTAGGATAGCTGTATCTATCTGTCTATTGATTTTGATAAGAATATTTCTAGAAAGTTAGCAGGAAAGGCTGAAAAAAAAAACACTAGAAAATATTTAGACATTTCAAAACAGGAGAGAGAAAATTCTATTTGAATTTTCAGACTATGTGGAAGAGATCATATTTGATCTGAAAACTTATATATTTGAAAGAACAATTATTCATGTAACAGCTTGATGCTTAGAGTTGAAAAAGTGGTTAATCCAGGTAGAGAGAATGGCATGAGAAAATGTCCTGAGACAGACAAATGAGATCATGGAAACTTTTTTCTACATTTTCTTTTGGAAGATTTATAATTTTAGGTTTTATTTTTTTTTTGGTTTTATATTTCTCCATGATACATTTTGAGTTAGTTTTATATATGGTATGAGTATGCATTATGGTTAATTTTTTTTAATTTTTTTCCTGTGGAAATCTAATTTTTTCAGCATCATTTATTGTTATCGGGCATTTTTATCATCTATTTGGTGATATTTAGATAATTTATGCTTAATGTACTTATTGATATAGTTAGGCTTAAATCTATCACATTGCTATTTAAGTTTTCAACTTGTCCAACCTGTTCGTTGTTCCTTCTTTTCTTTTATTCTGCCTTATTTTGGATCAATCGTGTATTTTTTCTGATTATATTTGATCTCCTTTGTTGGATTATTAGCTATACCTCTTTATTTTTATAATTTTGGCATTTTTAAAGTTATTAGAGTCTATCTTAAAGTGACAATTTACCCCTTCAAGTACAGTATAAGAATCTTACAATATCGTACCTGAATTTTTTTCCTCCCAACCTCTGCACTACCATTGTCATATGTTTTACTTTTGATGTGTTATAGACCCCCTACACTGTTATTTTTATTTAAACAGTTTTTAAAAAGAGATTTGAGTAATAAGAAAACATCTATTTCCCCACATATTTATCATTTCTAATGTTCTTTATTTATTTTTTTTGGATTCATATTTCTATCTGGTATGAAAGACTTTCTTTAATACATGTATTTCTTATAGCAAAAATCTGCTGAAGATAAATTTTATCAGCTTTGGTGTGTCTTCTGAAGTTTTATTACTCCTCTATTTTGGAAGATATTTTTGCTGGTTATAGAATTCTAGGTTGGCAGTTCATTTTCCTTTTCAGTATTTTAAAGATATCACTCCACCATTGTCTAGCCTGCATTTTTGTGTTACAAGATGATGTCTTGCTATATTACCTGGGCAGGATTCAAACTCCCAGACTCAGGCAATTCTCCCACTGAGGCATTCTGAAAAACTGGGATTATATAGGTGTACATCACTATGCCCAGCTCAGCCTGTATTGCTTCTGATGAGAACTGTGGTATAATCCTTTCCTTTATTCCTCTATATGTAATGCAAATATTTTTTTCCATACTGCATTTCAGAGTTTATCTTGATTGATGACTTTGGCTGATTTTGAGCAATGTGATGATAATGTGCATGGGTGTAGTTTTATAGTTTTATTCCTTTTTTTTTTTTTGTGCTTGGGGTTCATTGAGCTCCTCAAATCTATAGTTTCAGTTTTTATCAACTCTGGAAATACAATTCAGCTATTATTTTGTCAATTTTTTTTTCTGTCCTGTTTCTTCTCATCTTCTGGGACTCCAATTTCAAGTGTTTTAGGCTTCTTGAAGTTAACACATAACTCACTGATGGTCTGTTCATTACCTTTTTTTTCTCTCTGTGCTTTATTTTGGATCATTTCTATTTTATGTTTTTAAATTCACTAATTTTTTTCTTCTTCCATGTCTAATCTATTGTTAGTCCCATATGGTAA
>CAUYRH010095209.1:0-77500 GCA_963574655.1 Perodicticus potto
AGTATATTTTTTAAATGTTATTAACGCCAATATATTTGATACTAATAAATTAAGGTAAAAATAGAGTCCTTCAGGGAAAAAAAAAAAAAAAAAAAAAGATGGCAGAACAGAAATAGCTAGGAAGTCCTGCTCTGTAGCGTATTTACTTCCTGATGTCTTTGGCTTGTTTCTGCCTAGTGAACTTAACGCTCGTGGTTGCTGCAGGGGTCCTCAGCGAGTGTGCACCAGTGACCCCCAGAATAGGACAGCGTGTGCGCAGCAGCAAGGCCAATGTTGTCTTCCTCATGTGGCTCCCTTGCCAGGGCTCTCCGGCGTCTTCTGGAAGGATAAGTGCCATAGGTTGAAGAATGAGAGTTCTATTTCCAAAGCAATTAAAGACTTGGCAAAGATGGCCCACAGGGGTGCCCAGTGGTGGGAATTGACTTGGAAGGCTCTAAACTACATACCGTTCCTTATTTTCCTTCCAGGCCCCTGAATAGCTGTTAAGGAATAATGCCTTTGGGATAGAATGGTAACCCATCCAGCCTCATATCACAGCAACATGTCTCTTTAACAGGTTATTAAGAAATTATTGAAAAGTATTTTTAAACTATTACTTTAACAGAAAGGTCAGGTCCTTTTATATAGCAAATAGGCCAACCCTCTTATAAATTGCTGTATACCTAAACACATAATATTACTCTGAGCCATCAATCTTGGGCTGCGGTTTTGCAGTCCATGAAATGTGATGAAATTTGCCTGTTGCCAAGATCCTCTTTAGAAATCTCTTCCATTTACACCAGCTGACATCATAAGTAGTTTGCAAAAGAAATAAATGCATTCCACCTGATGAAATAAGAGATGCTTCTCTGAATTTGCATTTGACCTTATTGGAATTACTTGAGTTTTCAAGTTGTTACCTTCCCACATGTTAACTGGCAGAGCTTGAGCAGCCATCTTGGCAGATGTACAGTATTTTCTAAGGCAGGAGACAAAGAGATTTTTCATCCATTATTAATTGATGTTACTCTTCTCAGCAGACCAAACATGGTTCCACTATACAGCTGCCAAAATTGTTACAGACCCAAAAAGAAGAATAAATCATTCATTCTCAAGTATTCCTTACTATTTACCTAACTTAACAAATGTTTCCTTTAGCTTTTCAGCTATTTGGGGGGATGGGGGCTGATTATTTCTGTACTAACTGGTAGATACCAAGTGGATATCTTTTATGAGTACTGCTTCCAGCCACTTAAGTGTTACTGTGGACAACTCCAAGAAGCACTATTATTCCAGAAGAGTGTGAGAGGTTTGCCAAAAGAGAAAATGAACCCCTAAAACCATTATGCATTATCCATAGAACGTGAGATTGCAGGCTAGGAACTGAGTATCTCTCAAGATACCCCTCGGTATGCAACAGTTACTATTGGAAGTTCAACTTTTTCTTCCTTTGACCTTTCTTCCCCTTCATTTCCATGTGCCTGCAATTTGTAGGTATCCAACTGGTTTGGCAACAAACGAATCAGGTACAAGAAGAATATTGGCAAGTTTCAGGAAGAAGCCAACCTGTACGCTGCGAAGACGGCTGTGACAGCCGCACACGCGGTAGCGGCAGCTGTGCAGAACAACCAGACCAATTCGCCCACCACGCCAAATTCTGGTGCGTACAGGTGCTTGCTTCCTACTTGGCCCAAGCAGCTTTGTGCCACAATGCCCTGTCCCACAGGCCAGGAAACAAGAGCCATACTGAGAACACAGTGGACATACAAAGGAAGATTTATGTTCAAATGCAGGCGTCTTGGAATGGGTGAATGACTAGATGGCCAGAGCCTGTAAAACTGTGGTTCACCGTGAATGCCACTCACAACTGGTAGAGTCTGGAACTTTTACATTTAGTAGTGGTTTTTAATTCAGCAATTAGGTAAAGAGCATCACTGATGGTTATTTTAGCCATATTGTTCCATGTATCATGTTAGGGTCAGTAGTGGTCTCACAAAGAATGAAATGGCAGAAGTGAGAAATGTACCTGTGGTGTGGGCAGCAAAGCTGGAATGCTGGGGTCAAGTGCAGCGGTGCTATGCCTGATGAGGCTGGGACTCCTCTGTCTGCTGCCCTTTTCCTGTCCTTGTGCAGCCCCTGTGCAGGCAGGGTGACTTGGTAAGCTGTGAAGGATATGTACACATGGATACAATACTCTTGGCTCCTCAGCCAGTACGTTTTAGCCACATTTTACGTGACATTTGTGATGGAGTTAGAAATATCTTAAAATTACAGGAACTTGAATAATAATGAAAGAGGTGCAGCTTGGCCAAGAAGAGGGACTTCAGTAGCAGTTCAAGGGGCTTTTCTAAGGAGATCCTTTAAATATTAATATGTCTTTAAAAGTTCAGAAAGTAAGAAGTTTTTGTTTGTTTTGGAGCCATCCCCCTGTTCTGTTTAGTGGAGCATGAAAACAAGTGAAAGCAAAGGTGGGTAGAATGAGGGGCTAAAAAGCAGCTTCCGAAAAATGTTTCTTCTCTGGGTAATTGTCTACCATGACAGTTAATGATGTTGAAGAGCTCTTTGATGACCAAGTCCCAGAGAAAAATGGAAACAAGGACAAGGTTCCAGGCCCGCTACTGGGTGTTTTCTGTTTATTTTGATTTGCCTCCTTTTTATGGGGGGAGGGGCTTCCCCCTTGACAGGCCTTTACCTGGATGTAAAGTGAATCACAGGACCTAATTCTTTGGAGTTACTCTCCATCCTCTTAGATCTGGAAATGCTTTATGTTGTGCACAGCCTTTCCCTTCTGTACCTTTTCTCCTTTCCCTGCCTTTAGGTCTTTGAGGGTTTTGTGTGTAGCTCTCTGTTATTCAGCTACTTAACTCTTTCCTTTCCAGGTTCTTCTGGTTCTTTTAACCTCCCAAATTCTGGGGACATGTTCATGAACATGCAGAGTCTGAATGGGGATTCTTACCAAGGGTCCCAAGTCGGAGCCAATGTGCAATCACAGGTAGGAGAAATGCCCCAACTGGGGCCTTTCTAGCAGGGCAGGGTTTGGGCTCAAAACTCCTCACTCTTGACCCCATGGAAGTTATCTGCACATCTGTGCAGAACCTGTGCTGGGTGCTTCCAAATGTGGCCCGTCTGCCCCCCCATTTAATTTAATGAGAAGTCAAGTGAACAGTGACTTTTGATGATTCAAACCTGATAAACTTTGTGAATGCATTCGGCTCTGGCTTGAGCTCATGGAGAGGGGTTGGGTGCATCTTACTTTTGTCACAAAATAGAACAGAAAAATTGCATGTGCTAGCATGTGTGTGGTTTAAGAACATATTGCCATTTCACTTATACATTTTTAAAGTCAGAATGCCAAAACCTGAGTTCTTAAAATATAACTCTATACTTGGAAAAGATTCAATTCTCTTCTCATGTTTTTTATTTGAGAACAAAACTATTCATACAGTTATTGTGCATATAGATGGGGGTGTGTGTGTGGCTGAGAGGAAATGAGTGAAGAAAGAGTTCAGTGTACACATTTACAAGTGGGTTTTTACCCACAGCCACAGCACTTGGTTGCTGTAGATGGAAAGTTTGCATTGCTATGAAGATGTTATTGTTTGGCTGGCATGAAAAACAAAGATGTGTGGGTTTAAATATGCAAAGAATTGTTGAAATTCTGCCAGTCATATTTGATTGATAAATTTGTCTTTCACTGAAGATGCTAAACCCTTGTGGCACACATAATTCACATTGTTTCCTTTTGTAAGTGATGATGTTTTTATAGATTTGAAATGATGAATTTTGTTTTGTCTCACTTCTAGGTGGATACCCTCCGTCATGTTATCAATCAGACGGGAGGCTACAGTGATGGCCTTGGAGGAAATTCACTGTACAGTCCACATAATTTAAATGTGAGTACTCTGGGGAGCCAGCTGTAGGAACAGTAGTTCCAAGTAAACAGTGACTAATAAATAAATTAATAGCCATTTGACTTGGCTTCTCATCTTTTTGGCAGCTAGGGAAGTCAGTATCTTTGTTTTATGAACCTAAACATTTGATGTGACCTAGATGCTCTCAGAAGTCCTCTCAGACGCCCAGAAGTGGCTGGCATCCTGTCACCAGAAGCATCAGCCCATTAAGATGCCATTTTCTATCGTCCCTGCGTTGTTCCAGGGAGATGGTAAAATGAAAACCAGGTCATTGATCTTAGAATTAAGCTGCAAAAAAATTCCCAAACATAGCCCAGGTTAAGGTGGTGACTTTGGAGGACCCAGGCAGATAAACAAACCAAGCTAAACAAAGAATTCTGTTCTTAAAAGTGTCTTGCTGTACTGTCAATGTGGGATCCAAAACATGTTCTGCAATTTTTAGTTATGGAGGAAACAATTAAAACCTTTACAACCACTTCACTACAGCCTTACTCCCCTCCCACCACCCATGAGATGGATGGAAAATGGCAAAACACATGGCTCCAGAAAGGGGGGCAGGGGACGACGGGTCACCCTAGTGGAGCCGGGGTAGAGTTGTAGGCAGAGTCTGGAATTCCAGGCCCTGGGAGGAAATGAACTGTAGAGTCAGGAAGAAAATGGACAAAATTCTCCCTTTTTAGGGCCTTGGCTTGCCTGCTATGAGAGTAAATATTAATGATTTAAAAAGTGATTGAGGATGTTCAATTGTAAAGGGAAAAAAGGACCATTAAATACTCAAGTCTTTTACATTTGAAATGTCAAATCTTTCTTTTTGGGTTTATAAATAACTCATAATAACCCACAACAAACCATATAAAAAGCCTTTTAGTTGCATTTCTCCTTTTTCATTTAAGTGTTTTGAAATGCTTCAGAGAATGTGCGATATCCTTATCAACATGATAAAATATGAAACTGTGATTGCCTGCAGCATTTTACAGACATGAATTCCATCTTCACTGATGAGGCTTGATAAGGCGCTGTTGTATAATACAGTGCATAATCTCAAACCACCAGAGTAAGGATTAATTTATTTTGAAAAAAAGAATGCTTGCTGACAACCTCTCCTCCAGCTGCCACGCTGGGTAAAAATATTGTACATTTGTTGTTTATAAATTTGGATAAAAGAGGAATGATGTTTACTTCAGATGGAATATCTTTAGACTTGTATCTGTATAAGAGTTTTTCTTTTCCTAAGTAGATTTTCATACCTGGGGGGGAAACAGCTTACCTTTTAGACAGAGAAGAGGATTTCTTAGAGTCTGCCGAACACACACAGGCACATTGCCATCTCACCTGGCAGAACCACAGCTTTAAAAAGACACCACAGTAGCTTTTTCTTTTTTTGAGACAGTCTCAAGCTGTCGCTCTGGGTAGAGTGCCGTGGCGTCACAGCTCCCAGCAACCTCAAACTGTTGGGCTTAAATGATTCTCTTGCCTCAGCCTACCACGTAGTTGGGACTACAGGTGCCCGCCACAATGCCCGGCTATTTTTATGTTGCAGTTGTCATTGTTGTTTTAGCTACCTTGGGTCAGGTTTGAACCTACCAACCTCAGTGTATGTGGCCGGTGCCCTGCCGAAAATCTATTTTTCCTTTTCTATCCTGAATTTGACATGCCTCAAGCTTGGAAGAGGGCACCTTGTGACTCACCCTGACCCTGGTGCGGGTGGTCCAGGTCTGGGGGCAGCATGGAGGCAGAGGCACTACTGGCACTGGGTGTCAGCTGGCTCCCCATCACTGCCCCTCCAGGAAGGCCCACCCCGTCACTTCTACTCAGTGTGGTCTAACTCACAAGCCCAGCACCTCCCTCTTCTTGACTGACATAAAAATATGTAGCGACAAGCTGTCTGCCACAGCAGAAATCTGATCAGACATTGATTTCAGCAATTGCCACTATAGGCCAAGACATAAGGCAAATTTGTTTCTGAGCGCGGCTGCTGCTGCTGCGCAGCTGAGGCAGGAAGGGCCGGCAGCTTGTGAAGAGCGGTAGCAACAGCCCAAATAGGAGCTCCAGACCCAGATAATTGGAATACAGATTTGAATAGTGTGTGCGCCTTCACAGTTCATGCATTTTCATTCTGGAAGATCCTATTTGGAAGGAAATTCTGGCCTTCATTTTCCAAGGGTTATGGTAGCTGGCTGTCAAGCATGTATGGAAAAAGAGTGGGCAACTTCTTCTCTATGGAAACAATGATTAAACCAGGCTGAAGTTAATACTTTGCAGAGCTAGAGGTTTTGCTGAGGAATCGCATTGAGCTTCCCCACTGTTCCCTTCTTAAAAGATTCCTTTTTGAGTCACTTTACCAGCAGATCAAAGGCCAGATTTGTGCCAACTTGGGGCTAGCTGAAACCCTTCGTTAGCAAACTGATTTATTGCCAAGCCTTTACTTGATGGGATGGATTTGTTTTACATGCATTTAATCCAACTTTAACACATGCTTCCAACTCCTGCCAAAGTAGGTTTAGAAAATACATTTTGCTAATGCATCTCTGCTCTCATGTTGTCATCTGGATGTTTTAAATTGGGGAGTAGAATTAATACATAGACGTACACCCATTGAACTGTGTTTCTCCTTTCAGGCTAATGGAGGCTGGCAGGACGCAACAACTCCATCTTCTGTGACTTCTCCTACAGAAGGCCCAGGAAGTGTGCACTCAGATACCTCTAACTAATCTCTGGCCACACTTTCCCCTGAGCTGACATGCCTTGAAAAGTGCATTCAGAGCAATAGGAGGAAAAGGAAAGCGTGTTTGTAGCCCACCATCTACAGCTTTACTATAAAACCTTGTCTTATTAGAGAACTTGGTAAATCTGTTTTTTAAAGAATCATAATCATTTGTATTTATACTTAAAAACACATAATGTTAAAAAAAGCACTTTATCCAATTAGGCCAAGATTTAACATTGTTGACAGTCCTGTAGCTATTTTATCATAATTTATTATCAATATTTTACATTAATGGTTTCACAGTTGCCAATTACTTGGCCTTAAGGGTAAAAAGTACAATGTACGCTAAACCTCAATCGTTAAAGCAGATGCAAAAATTCACCTCACCTAAATTGAACTTTGCGTATTTCCATCACTCCTTTGATTGTTTTGCTTTTGTGTCACCAGTGGAGTTGGAATGAAAGAGCTGTTTGGCTGTCTCTGTTAACGATGCTTGTGTTTAAGAATCTTCGTCACATTTGTGTCGCACTCTCTTATGTTCTAATTATATCAGAGACTGGTAGCATCTTTTCTCTCTGAAAGCGCCAGTGCCCAGAGTCTGCTCAGTAATAAAATGATGGATCCAGATTGTTCTGAGAGATGAAGATACTTGCTGCTGATAGAGGTGAAAACAAGATCCGTCTGGGGTTTTAAGGTGTGCTCTGGGTGTGGCACAGACTTGTCAAGGTTTGCTACGTCCTCTGGTCCTCTGGGCATCCACAGAGGCCATGCTCTCTGGAGTGTTGTATATAGTGTAGCAAAAGAGTATTTATACATCTCACCAATCAAAACACAGCTTTATTACCTCATGCGAACTCATACAAACCAATAGAATTTCAACATGTTCTGTAGCTTAGAGTGCTCACTTACTACCTCTGAACAATACTCACGGCTGTAGTTTGTCTCTTTCTTATCTTTTTGCATCTTGTAATTAACTCTTTGTTTCTCCCTTCATAAAATGTAATGTACATTGTAATCTTTTAAAAGAAAAATCAGGGTTGCATTTGCAACTTTTAAAAAACTGAGAGTGGAAACATTGGGTCTTAATTTAACACAGGATCAGTAAAACTGTTGTAAATACTGAGAAACATTTTGAATGTTCTTCATCTTGTTACTAATCCATGCAAAAAAAAAAAAAAAGCGGCAACTAATTGTGATGCATTCAGATTTCAGTATTCGGTACTGTATATCTCACCCTGTGTAATGGGGCCCCCCTTTCTCTCTTTTTGTATTGTATGCGATTCTGAAACTGACTGAGTCATGAAAATAATTTGTGGCAGTGATTCTAATGTATTAAAAACGTTTCGTGTTCCTTTCTAACTGGATTACACCCTGGATTGAAAAAGTCTTCCTCGTGGTAGTTATATGTAGTTTCAAACATGAATAAACTTTTTGCTTTCATGATTAAATGTTGATGCAATTCCTTACTCCACTGCTTGAGCCAGTGCAGGCAAAGGAAAAAGCCCACCCAGAACCAGGCGTGGGCATGTCATTGTGTACCGGAGGCCTCTTTGAGGTGACAGTGAAGCTGAGCCAACTGCCTCCCGGTGCAGGCTCTGTGCTAACCGTCAGGACCCGTCCACCCTGGATCCTGACGTGCCCAGTAACACCACATGAAAAGCACCATCTCCATTTCATAGATTAAGAAATGGAAGCTCAGAAAGTTAAGTAAATCCCTCAAAGGTCACAGAGTTAGCACAATAGGGGCTGGGCCTTGAACCTAGGTCTCTGCCCTTGGAGCTCACACTCTCCTCACCGGAAGATGCCTCTGGCACTTGTTAGATGGAAAGGTTATTTTTTCTTAAAACAAGGTGTTGCTCCCTCGCCCTGGCTAGAGTGCAGTGACGTCATCATGTCTTCCTGCAGCCTCAAACTCCTGGGCTCAAGTGATCTTCTTCCATCAGCTTCCACGAGTAGCTGGGACTACACCACCACCAGCACCACCACCTTAACTTATTTTTAGTAAGGGTCTCTGTATGTTGCTTCGGCTGGTCTTGAACTCCTGATCTCAACCTGTCTTCCAGCCTCAACCTCCCTAAGTGCTGGGATTATAGGTGTGAGCTACTTCACCCAGCCTAGAAAGATCTTGTTTAAAAAATAACCAGACCTTTGTCACATTCACTTATACACCTTCATAACTTCTTTAGCTACAAAGATGAGCAAAAGTTTGGAAAGAGTGGGCTTCAGATGCCACTGGGAAAAAAAAATACCCTATGTCTTCCCTTACGTGTGTACTTTTTAAACCCTAAATTTGTAATCTATAAAACCAACTAAAAATCCTTTAACTAGATTAAACATTGTTTTTGTTTTATTCAAATTGTTAGAAATTCCATATATTTACATATACATCTGTCGCTAATATTTAAACCTTGATAATAAAAGAGGTCAATAGCAGGTAATTGGCCTGTTTACTGTATCTCAAGGAAATTGACTCACAGGAAATCAGATTAATGTTAATCAGTTGCAGCAAATTGTCTATGATAAATACAACTGCTTGACTATTTCACTTGGTAGAGCCAGGCAAAACAAGGTCTAGGGCCACCATTAATCTCAAGGCCGTTATACTGTGAGGGTAAGTGTTATAAAATAGATTGCCCTCCCAAGCTGTCCCCTCACTCCGGTGCTCAACCTACCTATAGGAATATCTCCCATGGCTAAGTAGTTATTTGCATGATTCTATTAGCGTGTGGGTCAGCCTTTCTCATCTTTGGATATAACACAATCTCTTTGCAAAATATCCTGTGGAAACGTGATACATATGCACACGCAAATTCATCTGCTCTGGTATCCAAAAGCAGACACTTCTAAGAACCATCTGGGGTTTTTTCTTGGGCCAGTTTGGAGAGATACACATGTTGTGCTTCTCGGAGGTGCTCACAGTGACTGGCAACCCTTGAGGGAATTACGGCAGTTCAAGGCTTAATTCTGAGGAGGCCTCCATAAAAATAGCCATTCCCTTCCTGTGTGCTCACTTCAGAGGCACCTGGACGATGGCCCTCTCCGCTCTTCCCGCCTCTCTGGGAGTAGAAGCATCCTCGGTTCCCAGGTGAGGAAACGGGGCACTGCCAGGCGCCCTTGGGGTCCATGCCACTGCCTCTGGGGTCCATGGGTGTTTGTAAAGCTCTCCAGGCACAGAGACAACACAGGCTTGGGCCTGTCTGTCTCACTCCAAATTAGGTGAAATCAGCCATGGATTTTTGTTAGATTTTCACCAGGCTCCCTTTCTGGGTCAAGCAATGGGGCTGGATGGGAGAAGAGTAAAATCAGGCCCCACCCCTTGGACCAATTCCTGGGCTTAGTTCTTGTTCAGGAAGCCAGTGCTTAGCCAGGGCCTTGGAAGGACTGCTGGACCTCTAACTCCAAGACAAGAAATGAGGGTCCCAATACCCACCCACAAGGTCCAAAAAATAACAGCAGGAAAATACCTAAACACCCATTTGCAGGCTAAGGGGCCAGCCCGTGTTCTGTTAGAGGCACAAGGACAAGTGTATTCGGGTGATTGACAGCAGGTGTGTGTCTGCCCGCACGTTTCCAGAGCCCTGAGCAGCTGCTCACGTGGGACACAGTACCCATCCTCCACTCAGAGCTGCACCTGCCTGTGAGGACCTCTAAGTACATTGGGCCTGATGGCCTTTCAAACCAGGTTGGAACTCTGCGTCCCCAAACCAAACGATGTCCTTTTGCCATTCCCTGGTCAGAAGTGGTGGTGGGAGGGGCGGTTTTCCAGAGAAATAGAAAAGATGATGTTGAGATTAGTCTCCCCGCCAGGGTGGTGGTTTCAGTAAAATGAAAGTGAGAAAGTGCTTTCTCACTTTCTGTGCTGTGAGAAAGCCGCCCTCACTGGGCTGGCACCTGTGGTTGACTGAACTCTCTTATGGACCAGCCTTGGCCATGCTCTTGCTTTATGCCCATGAAGCCAAACGGGGTCGGTGCTATTATCCCATTTTCTCAAGGGGATACTGAGGCTTAGATCTCACAGCCTGGGCAACCTGACTATGGGTGTCCTGTGATGTGTGTGAAATGTGTCACAGACTGTGTGTGGTGCTGTCTGTGTCTGTAGATCACACAGGTGGGGAGGAAGGTCAGGAAGACCCCCTGTCCTTGGGCTGTGCTGGGCCTGGCACTAATGCAGACAGAGTACGCCCCTGGGAGGTAGCTGACCCAATGACAGGAAATGCTGAGCACAGGGTCTGGCACGTGTGTGAACTTGACTGTGGGCAGAGTTCGGCACCTGGGCCCCAGGTTCTGCCCAGTGTAGCTGTGGCCCCTACACCCTCAGCCCTGCTACCCACACAACCCATGCCAGCTTTGAACACATCACCACCCCAGGCTCTGGGGCCCAGCAGGCATGGATTTGAATCCCGCCTGTGCCTCCTACCAAGCTGACCAATTTTGAGCAGGACGCTTAGACCTGCCCAGCCTGTTCCCTTACTCCCTCTTCTTGGGACATCCTCTTACACCCTCTCCCTGGTGACACCTGTCCTTCAAGGCTGAGCCCAGACCTTGCCCTCCAGCAGAGCCGGCTCTGCCACTTCCCCCATGCAGTACTTTGCATGCCCTGCGGGACACCTAGGCAGAGACTGGCAGGAGTGGGGGGTTTAGGTAAGTGAGGAGTTAGCTGGGGGCGAGGAGGGGGGACAGGCAAGGTACAAAGACCAGGAGGCAGGAGCCAACAGGAATGTCAGCCATCTGTGGGCACTGCGCTCTAACTAGCCCCAGATTCTCTCTCCAGATCTCACAGCAGCTCCCGAGGAGGAAAGTTCTATCATCATCTCCGTTTTGCATGTGAGGTAACAGAAGCCACTTGGCCAAATAGACACAAAGCTAGAACGGAAGTCTGGGTGCCTCACCGCCTTGTCACAGCATCCCTTTCTTGTCATGTGGGGCCAGCATGTTCATTGTGTAACTGCCCAGCAGAGACAGGGACAAATGCCATTTTATGCCCCATCAGGACTGTTGGCTTCTCTCCCCAGCAGCCCAGGACCCCAGGGACACCCTTAGGTAGACTGCAGTATCCTTCAGCAATCTAGGTCAATAAAAGGCTGGCAACCGGTCCCTGCTAAGCCCAGGAACCCAGCCCCATGAGCAGCGAGCACCAGCACCTCCCAGCCTGGTGACCGGGCTGTGGCAGACCCAGCCGATGTGCAGACAGCCTGCTTCCAGCTGTGCCCCACCAAGGGCGCTGCCGGGCTCACCGCTCCCAAGCCCCATCACAGAGGTGCAGGAACAGATGCCCAGGGGCTCAGAGCAGCCCCATGGTCAGGAAGCACCTCGACTTGGCGCCCATGAATGTGGGCTCCCGAGTGGAACTGCCTGGAGTTGAAAGCAGGCTCTGCCTCATACCAGCTGTGGCACTTCCCTGTGCCTCAGTCTCCTTAGCTGTCGGTCTGGCACCCGCCTCCTAGTGTCACAGCGAGGTAGAGCTTTGGGAGTACTTCCCTGCATATCGCAGGGCAGAGGCTGACTGCACTTATCATCCCTTATTACCTACCCACAACTTGCCCTGCGAGGGTGATTTATACTTGAATCCCAGCTTGTGTTAGTGCCACATCCCCTGTGCAAGTCCCAAGTCAGCCACCATTGATAAAAGTGAGGCCGCCGACACCCGGGTTGATGTATCTCCCTCCAAAGCAGCATGATGTGGTATGAAGAGCCAGGGCACTGGAGTCAGGTCAAGTTCTGTCACATTCCAGCTGTGCGTGACCTTGGGCCTGGCACTGCCTCTCTCTGCAGCCTCTATTTCCTCATCTTGAAAATGGGGACTTCCTTTCTACCTCCCTCTTAGGGCCGCTGTAAAGACTCAGTGGTGTCACGCATGCGTGGTGGCTGGCCCGTAGGCTGCAGTGGGTTCTCTTCTCATCGTTGTCATTATACCTGACTCCCGGGTCAGAACGGTCTGCCCCGTCTCTGGTGTCGGCTGCTGGGTGAGGGTCCTGGGGGTGACCCGGCCTCTTCCGCCCGGGCACTCTGGCCTGCACCTCCAGCCCTCAAGTCTGGATTGCAGCCAAGACCTCACCTCTCACCACCATCTCAGAAGATAATAAAAGCCTGATTCTTTTTTCCTGGTAAAATTTCAGCAGAAAGTATACGCATCATTAAATATGGAAATCCAGAATTTTATTAGCAATCTGCTAGATCTGAACTGACGCCAATTAAACAAAAAAGATATCATTTATAAAAAGGCAGAGTTCAACTTGTATTAAATATGAAATGCAATTTTCTCCTGGTTTTGATTTATTACTGGTGGTCCATTGTTCAAAGAAGCATGTTATATTTCAATAGAGAAATATTGTTTATTCATTAATATTTTAAAACGGGCTTATTGCTGCGCGTGGCTCTCACCGAATGAAACTTATGATTTAAAACATGAATTAATAAACACATTTGAAAGTGTTAGACGAGATCACAACCTCTCATTTTTCATTTTCCTGGGAGCATATTAAATTTTTATAATTCTGCATCTACAGTTTTTTCTTTTAAATAAAGATGCAGATCCCGAATTACTCTGCTAATTTCAGGTAACCAGGAGCGAAAAGCAATATCGTGGGGACCAGTGTCAGAATCGCAGAATCCCCAAGAAGATGCTCAGGTTTATTTTTGTAATATTCATAAATCAAAATAAATGAGCTTTGTGCAGGAGGCAGCGTTCATGCAAATGAGACGCTGTCTGGAGCGGCCTGCACTGGGGCTGTGTGTGTGTGCAGGTGGGGTGAGTGTGTCAGTGTTCATATGCACACACGCATGTACTCCTGAGGGTGTGTCGGTAGAAACACACGTCCATCATCCTAGCTGCTCAAGTGTGCGCAATCTGAACACCAAGTTTAACATTCAAGCATTGCTTATTGAGCACCTACTATGTACCGGACACTGTGCCTGGTTAGGGCGATGCTCCTTGCCTTTCTCCTCCCATACAGCTGCTTGAGTGATCTCTCTAACAGGACCTAGGGCTCTCAAGTTCCCCAGACTCCCATCCCACACCAACACTGATGCTTTCTATGTGGTAAGCTCTCGGGAAATACAGTATTTGTTGAGCCAATGGACTAGAAGCTTAGGGGAAAGAAAGCTTTGTGGGCTGGCGGTAGAGAAGAGCTTCTTCAAAGACAGGTTGAAGAAGGCCATCAGGAAAGCACAGCCTGTCTGGGGGATGCTGGAGGTCCCAATAAGGCAGTGGGAGGACCGCTCACTCCCTGCACCGCCCCTGCTGAGCTCAGCTCCTTGCAGCCTCCCAAACCTCCCCCTCACCGTGAGACGTATGCCAACAGGAGCCCATTTAACAGAGGAGGAAACAAAGGTCTGGGAGTCAGGAAAAAGCTTTGCCTTCAGGTATAGGTGCAAGGTCCACTCTTTCTCTAAAGAGGCTGGGGAGAGGAAGGCAGTTTGCAAAATAGACCAGCAGAGTTGTGTTGTCTGAAGCACGTGAGGGGTGGAGGTTCAGGGGAGGTTCAGGGAAGCCTCCTGTGGAAGGAAGACCCCACCCTTAACCCCAGAGGACTGGCTTAGGATGGGAACTTGGAGAAAAGTTCACTTAGCCTGGACTTAGGATGGTGGCACAGGAAGATCACTAGACCTCTAGGAATAGCTGTTCTGCTCATTGGTGTAACACATGCGGGAGTTTCTCCAAGTGGAATTGTCCGCATCCTGATAAGCTGCTCTTAAACTTTCCTAAGGAATGACAAATTGTTTTCCAAGGTGGTTGTACCAAGTACACTTCTGCATATACTTGCCAACATTGGGCGTTTTCAATATTTTTCCAACATGGTGGTTAGGTAATGATACATCAATGTGATTTTAATTTTAATTCCCATGATTACTCATGAGGTTGAGCATCTTTTCACCTTGTGAAAATTTCAGAATTAATGTATATTATTTATTTTCATTTTCTATGAATTGCCTTTTGGAACCATTACCCATTTTCTCTTTTTTTGGTTTCAATGAAATTATTTAATGTTTAATGAACAGCAGTGTAAGTACTTACAGTAAGCAGTTTTTCATCCCTTTATTGCTACTGCTTTTAGTGTGTGGTGTGAGGTAGGGGTCTAATTGTGCCGCATTGAAAAGTTTGACTTTTCCCCTACAGAGCTATAATATCATCTCTGTTCTGCATTGTGGCCATATGTGCTGAGCCAGGGTCTTTTGGCTGTTGGCTCTGTGCCAATACCTACCACACTGGCTTAACCATCAGAGCTTTACAATTAGTCTTGCTATCTGATAGATCAAGCTCTCGCACCTTGTTCTTCTTCAGGAGTATATCGGCCATTCTTAGCCCTTTGCATTTCTATATATTTTTTAGAAGCAGTTTGTCAAGTTTCATTATTATTTTTTAATTTTTACTGAGACAGAGTCTCTTCTCACTATGTCACCTTCTGTAGAGTGCTGTGGAGTCACAGCTCACAGAAACCTCAAACTCATGGGCTTAAGTGATTCTCTTGCCTCAGCCTCCCAAGTAGCTGGGACTATAGGTGCCTGCCACAATGCCTGGCTATTTTGTTTTTGTAGCAGTTGTCATCGTTGTTTAGCTGGCCCCTGCTGGTCTTGAACCCGCCAGCCACAGTGTATGTGGCTGACGCTGTAACCACTGTGCTACAGGTGCCGAGCCACAAATTTCATTTTTTAAAAATCTGTTGGGATTTAAACTGAGATCACATTGAATAAATAGATAAAGTTAGAATCAACATCTTTACAATATCGAGTCTTTGAGTGCATGAACAAGATACGATCTTCATTTACTTAGATCTTTTAACAATGTTTCTCAATAAAGCTTTATACTTTTCTCCATCAAAATCCTTGGGCTTCTTACTCCCTCTTACCAAGCCTCTCCATATGAAAACTCCTAACTCTCTTTGTCTAAAATTCTCCATCTGGGTCATGCCCAGAGGTCTGGTCCTTTCCAACATAAAGTTCCATCTAAGTGAAATGCCGTCTTCTGAGGAGCAGGCTTCCCTGTCCTGGACTGTGAGGGATTATGATAACGTATTCATCTATTTTTCCTTACAGTTCAATCAGTTTTTGCTACACATATTTTGATGCTTTGTTTTTAAGTAGGGACATGTTAAAGGCTGTTGTGTCTTCATGGAGAATTGATTCCTTTGTCATTACATAATGCACCACTTTATCACCAATAATTTTGTTTGCTCTGAAGTCGTCTCTGTCTGAAATTATGTAACTACTCCTGCTTTTTTGATTAGTGTTTGCATAATATATCTTTCTCCATCCGTTTACTTTTTTTTGTTTTGTTTTGTTTAACAGACCCTGGCTGGGTTCAAACCCGTCAGCCCCAGTGCACAGGGCCGGCGCTCTAACTATTGAACTATGGGTGCTCGGCCCATCCCTTTACTTTTAATCTCGCTATACTTTTATATTTAAAGTGGGTTTCTTGTAGACAACATATATTTGGTCCTGTTTTTTGACCTCCTTTGACAATCTCTGTCTTTAAATTGGTATATGTAGTATACTTAGAGCATTGGCATTTCAAGTGCTTATTGATAGAATTGGATTAATAGCTATCACATCTGATCCTGTTTTTTTACTCTTTGCACTTGTTCTTTGTTCCTATTTTTGTCTTCTACACTTTTTATGTCCTTTATAGTTGTAATTGAGCATTTTGTGATTCCATTCCATTTTATCTCCTTTCTTAAAATATCAATTATACTTTTTTTAGTGGTTGCCCTGGAATTTGCAATATACATTTATAACTACCCTAAATCCACTTTCAAATAACATTATATTTCATGGCTAGTGCAGGTACTTTTTAATCACAAAATATTTTTAATTCCTCCATTCTGTCCTGTGATTGTTGCTGTCATTCATTTCACATGTAGGTATTACATACACACACAAGAATACACTGTTGCATTATTATTTGAAACAAAGTTATTTTAACTATTTATCAATTAAGAATAAGAAAAATAAACAAATTTTTTTTTTTTTTTTTTGCAGTTTTTGGTCAGGCCTGGGTTTGAACCTGCCACCGCTGGCATACGGGGCCGGCACCCTACTCCTTTGAGCCACAGGCACTGCCCATAAACAATTTTTATTTTACGTTCACTTAAGCCTTCTGACTGGGTTTCTGGCTGAGGTCTGACTTTCTGACTTATATTTTTTTTTTCTTTCTGTAGGACTTTGAATATTTCTTACAAAGAAGATGCACTTGAAAAAGGTTTCCTCAATTTTTTTTTTTTTGTCTGAGTCTTTATTTCTTCTTCACCTTTGAAGGATAATTTGGCAGAGTATAGAATTCAAGGTTGATGGATTTTCCTCTCTCAACACTTTAAATATTTCACTCTTTTTGCTTCTTGCTTGCCTGGTTCCTGAGGAGAAGTCAGATGTAATTCTTATCTTTGTTTCTCTACAGATAAGGTGATTTTTTCCTATGACTTCTTTGAAGACTTTTTGCTTTGATTCTCTGAAGTTTGAATATGGTATCTCTTGCTGTAAGCGTTGGTGGGATTTTTTGCATTTATTCTCCTCAATGTTCTTTGAACATCTTGGATCTGGGGTTTGCTGTCTCACATAATTTAGGGAAATCTTTAGTCATTATTGCTTCAAGTATTTCTTCTTTCTTTCTTCTCTTTCTAGTATTTCCATTACGCACATTAATACCTTTTTTAGTTGTCCACAGTTTTTGGATGATCTGTTCTGGTTTGTTAGTTTTTGCCATTGTTTGCTTTGCTTTTTAAGTTGAGTAGGTTTCTGTAGTCACATCCTCAAGTTCAGTGATTCTTTCGTCAGCCTATAAAGCCTACTGATTAGCCCACTAAAGGCATTCTCCAGTCCTGTTGATGGGTTCGAGCTCTAGCATTTCTTTTTGATTCTTTCTTCGAATTCCTTTCTCCTTGATTACACGATTCATCTGCTCTTGCATGTTATCCACTTTCTACATTAAAGCCCTTATCATGCCCAATTGATAATTCCATCATTCCTGCCATATTTATCTCTTATTACGATGATTTTATTGTGTCTTTTTGCATTTTGGTATGACTTGTAATTTTTTTATTAAGAGGTGTACTGGCTAAAATGAATTGTAAGTAGGCCTTTACGTATGTGGGGTAATGTGCTGGGGAGGGGAAGCATTCTCTAATCCTATAATTAGGTCTCAGTCTTTTGGTGAGTCCCTGGACCTTGAACTTTACCAGTGCTTCTTAGTGTTGTTTTTTTTTCCTTCCCCTTTGATGGGACAGAATGGCTAATGGGAGCTGGAGTTGGGAATTTCCCTTCCCTGAGCAGGGTTATGCTCTAATAAAAAACCCCAGCATGTTAGAGTCTGGTAAAATGATTTCTGAGGGCAGTCCTTGTTAAGAGGAAAAGAATGCTCTAGCACTTTAAAAATAGCTTCTTTCGGGTGGCACCTGTGGCTCAAGGAATAGGGTGCCGGCCCCATATACCGGAGGTGGTAGGTTCAAACCCAGCCCTGGCCAAAAAGCTGCAAAATAAATAAATAAATAAGTAAAAATAGTTTCTTTCCCCCTCTCTCACTGGAAGCATAAGAGGACTTTTACACTGTGAGGATCTTGCAGGACTCCTAGATAGAAAACCCATCAAAGCATGGGGGCCCCTGTCACTGGGTCTCCCTGAAGCTTTTAATTCTTGGACTTGTGCACCCCGAGCCTCCAGTGAGTTGTTACTCACAGTTACGGTTTTCCTGTGCTGTTAGGTTTATGCTCATGGGTTTCTGGTCCAGTAAGTTGTGATTCTCTGTGTCTGCCTGTCTGTCCCGTGGCCCTGCTTCTCTGACTAATCTTAGAGTTGTTAGATGTTCAGTTTGGCGTTTTACTTGTTAGGATTGAGTAGCGACTGTTGAGCTCTTTACATGCTGGAGCAGAGCGAGAGGGCCCTGCTGGCTTTCTTGCTTTCCATCACACACACACACACACACACCCTGTTGTCAACCCCTGCCCCCCTCTGTGTTCCGACCTAGACACTCACTGCGATCTTCCACACTGGCTTGGTGACGCTCCGTGGCAGAGACGTGTCTTCAGTGTCCTACTGGTGGACATTTATGTTGACGGTTGATTGCTCTGACCTACAGCGCTCCAGAAATATCTTTGAACATTAGTCAGTAAGGAGATATCTGATCCTTCCTATAGGACAAATGTGTAAACGTGGAGTTGCCCCAAGGATATATGTGATCACAATTTGAAGAAACACCCGAATCTCCCCTAAAAGGCTGTCCCTGTTTGCACTGTGTCCTGGCTCTTCTGCACACAGAGTTGGGGTGGAAGGTGAGCTATCAGAGCTGCGGCGAGCCCCCCAACAGCTGTCCTGAGAGTACTTCCTCACTGCTACAGCACATTTTGCCCTAATTCTCATACCTCTTCTGCTGGGCCTTCTTGGCCTCAGTCTGATCAGCATGAGATCAGCTTGGCATTGATTGGCTAGAAAACGCTGAGAAATAACAGCCACTGGTGTCCCAGTGATGATTTCGTAGGACCAGGTCCTGGGCTGGGCCTTTGGTGAGTATCATCTCCTTTGGACTGACTAGTTCTAATTTACAGATGAGAAGGGGAGCTTCTTGCCCCAAGAGCCCATAGGTGGGATCAGTCCTGCTGCACCCAGCTCCAAGCAGGTGCACTAATTATTGCACCATCAGATCTTCTCTGGGTCCCAGCTGTGGTGAGGGATCAAGCGTGCTGAACTTAACTTCCTCATGGAGTGGGAGGACCGAGGGAGTAAGAGTCTTCTGAATTCTAAGACACAGGTAAATGTATTTAGGTCAATGTCATGGGCTGGTCTGAGACCAGGGTTCAAGCTCAGCTTGGGGCTTCCCGGCTTTGCCTACGAGATGCCCAGAGTGGGTGATTCAGGGATAGAAGATAGCTTAGTGGGTGTTGGCTGTGTATAGGATGATCCTACATGCATATCCTGGGCTTGTGGGGCCCATCCCAGGAGGCTGGGTTACCCCTTACCCCACTGCATCCTGAGATGGATGTTCTAAGCCAGGGACAATGGCAGAATAAATGGGAGGAACTTGGCTTCCCACCCACCACAGTAATCTACACAGTCTTCCCCTCTTTGGGCTTCAGCTTCCTCATCTATAAAATGGGTTGATCCATCTTAGGGCTGCATGGATTTCATAAGGCAATACTGAAACCAGGGTCTTGCATACAGTAATGAACACTACAGATTTTGAGTGATTGGGGCACCCAAGCCAGGCATGTCTTGTAATCAGCCTTGCAAAATGAACCTCCCCTTTTTTTTAGATAGAGTCTCACTTTGTTGCCCTTGGTAGAGTGCTCACAGCTCACAGCAACCTCAAACTCGTGGGCTCAAGTGATCCTTTCGCCTCAGCCTCCCAAGTAGCTGGGACTATAGGTGCCTGCCACAATGCTATTTTTAGAGGCAGGTATCTCACTCTTGTTCAGGCTGATCTTGAACTTGTAAGCTCAGGCAATCCACCTGCTGTGGCATCCCAGAGTGCTAGGATTATAGACATTAGCTAAAAATGACCTCCCTTTTAAGTTACGTTTTGTTCCACAGGACTCGCCATCCATCGCTACCAGCTGAAACCCTCTGACTCCAACCCCACCCAACCTGTCCCGCACTCTGCTGCCCACTGTAAAAGCAGTGGGCCAGGGAGACAGATTTGAGACTGTTTCTCCATTATCCCAATGGCTGTCTTTTGCATTAAACTTCTTTTCTTCCTTGGCAATCCTCATTGTCTCATTCATTGGCTTTTTAAGCCGTGAGTGATAGCACCTAGGCTAGACCCCTTTGTGAGTTCCACAACACTCATTTGGGGGAGAATTTGTAGTGACAGGAGTAGTTTTGCCCATGTTTCCTGTCCAAATGGACAGATGAGCTGACTCCTGTTCAGGGGCCCCAGGCTGCACCTCAAAGCACTGGTCCACTAATGCCCACTCAACTCAAACCAGTTGCTTAATTTGCATATTATAACCAAACTAGAGGTTTGAAGCACTCAGAGATGAATACAGGATAAAATCAGGACCCCAGAATGTTGTCTCCCAGCCCCTGGTGGGCGCAGAGGCAGAGGGGATGCCTGACACTCCAGCAACACCTGGCGCCGTGGCCGTGAGGATGAGCCTCAAGAGTCTTTGTCAAGCCTGAGCACGTGCACGTCCCTGTGTGCACTGTGGCCCTGTGTGTTTCTGAGTGGGTGTCGCCGGGCCTGGTACACCTACCGTACGCTGGTATGAATGCTTTACTGGTGTGTGTGTGGTGCACGGCTTGTCCTTCAGAGGTCATTGATAAGGGGGTTGTGGGCATGTTCCTGTCTAGGGAGCAGGAAGGAACTTTGAGATTCATTCACTTCCTCACTATTAGTTGAGCACCTACTATGAGCCAGGTGCTATTCTAGGCACTGTGGGTGCAGCAGAGGCCAAAATAAACCCCCAGGCATGCCCTTGTGTTGCTCACATTCTAGGGGAACAGCTGGAGTGTCTGAGGCCCAAGTTATACATTGAATTGACCCTTCTCCAAAACATATATTGAATTCCTAATCCCCTCAATCTGTGAACGTGGTTTTGCCTGAACATAGGGTCCTGGAAGATACAAGGAAGTCAGATGAAGGTGAGACTAATCCAGTGACCAGTGTCTTTATACACAGAGAAAGCAGAGACGCACACAGGGAGGGGACGTCACTCAAAGACTGAGTCAGAGGTTAGAGTGAGGTGTCTGCAAGCCAAGGGGTGTCTGGACTGCCAGCACCAGCAGAGAGAGAGGCAAGTCAAACATTCCAGAGCTTCCAGGAGGAGCCAACCCCACTGCGACCTGGCTTTCAGACCTGGCCCCCAGGACTGGGAGAGAGCAGAATTTGTGATACTTCCTGGCAGCCTGAGGCCCATCCTGAGGGCGGGACCTGGTCACACGGACCCCCAGTAGGATCTAGGTCCCCAAGGTGATGAAACCTGTGTGCCCTGGAGGGATTCAAGATCTTGCCTTGCTCCTGGGAACCCACGGAGGCCGCACTTACCTCTGGTGAGGCTAGAGGTCTGAGCCCCAAGCACAGTGCTCCCCGCTGTGTGAGCTCAGGCTGGACACACACTCCTGTGAGCCTTAGCTTCCTCCTCTATGAAATGGGAGTAATGATGCCATCTGTACAGGTGTATCGGGAGGATTACACGAGCTCACAGATGGGAGAAAGCTTGGCATTTATCTAGGGGACAGGCGGCCGATGTTGGCTCATTCATTCATGTGGGTGCTCATTCAGTACTCAGCGAGAGCTCTTCTGCACCGGACGCTGGGCACGGGGCAGCCAACACCGCAGCCTGGCTGGCCCCCTACCCCTCCCTCAGGGTGCAGCTCGGGGCCCCTGCCAGCTCTCGGGCTGCGCTCTCTGGCTGCAGCTTATCTGCCTCTCCTGTTGGTCCAGCAGGGTTGTCCCTTTGTCCGCCTCCCTCTGTCTTTCCACTCTCCTGCCTCGGCCTCTCTGTCTTGTCGCTGCCCGTGAACCCTCCTGGACACCAGAGACGGAGCCGGAGATCCTGACTGTCCCTGCACTTACTGAAAACTCGCCCTGTCTCCAAACCTTACAGAAATGAGTTTCCAGTTTCCCTGTAACCTGCATTGAGAAAACGTGTGTGGCCCAGACACATGTCTCTCTTTGCAATCTCTGGTTGGAGCAGGCGGCTGATTAGGAGGTACCTTTGCTGTCAGGTCACTTCCAAATTGAACTCAGGTTCTCAGAGGGGTAGCTGGGGATTTGGGGGCTGTGGGAAGAATAGGCCCTACAGAGGGGGAAAGCGAGGCTCAGAGATGACAAGGTCAGTAATCATGGTGCCAGCAGCAGCCACAGGTGCCTGGGTGTTCAAGGGCACCGAGCTCATCTGTGTAAGGCCGAAATTCCACGGTGACTCTCTGAGGGACTGTGTGATGGCATCTATGACCCAGGAAACAGAGGCTCGGAGGCTGGGAGTCTGCCCCACCCTGCCACCCATGCCTGAGGTACAAGGGTGAGAACAGAGTACTGTCACCCTGTCAAGTGGTGGGTGAAACTGACTCCCCAGGGACCCCGACGTGCGGGCTTTCTTCCTGCCCAGAGCCAGGCTCTGACCCGTGGGAGAAGCTGGAGGGTGGAGGTTCCCCAAGGAACAGGCCTGAGGGGACATTCCGCGTATGCGTCTGTCTGTCATGCCGGTGGGACCTTGCATAGCTTCACACAGTCCCTGGCCCTCTCCTTTCTCATTGAGGGCAGGGCAGGAGGATCACCTTCCATCTGAGGGCTACGGGGGCCATCAAGGCCATGAGCAGGACAGCAGCACCGTGGTCCTGAGGAGAAATGATGAGGTCTGAGTTAGGCAGCGGCTCCAGGGAGGGAGGGAAGGAGCGGTGATACGGGGGCTTGGCTCTCAGCCTCGCTACACACCTGCTAGCAGTTCCGATTCAGTGGGTCGGAGGTGAGGCCTGGGCTTTGGCATGTAGGAAAGCCCCACTGGTTGTTTTAATATTTGGCCCAGAGTGGCCTGGGACACAAGGTGGGATGATGGGCTTGACTGGACTCAAGTCAGACCTAGGCCTGGGGGTCCAGTGGTTGTCCTCTGCCTCCTCCCCAGGGGAGTGTGGGTCTGGGCCTGGAAGGCAGGGGGAGGTGTGGGGAGGGAGTGGAGGGGGAGGCTCCCTGATGAGACGGAGCAGTGGCAGCGTAGGGCTCTGCAGCACGTGTGGCCTATGTGGGCACTGCTGTGGGCAAGGACAGCTGGTCTGGGCTTTTTGGTGGTGTGGGAGGCCTGTAGCTGAGTTGAAGCCTGAACCAGACCCAAGAGTGGGGGCCTGTCTGCTACTGACCTCGTGACCACGTCCGCCCATGTGGCTTCTGAGTGTGGGAGACAAGTGGGCATGCCCTGTAGTGAGGTGAGGCTGATGCCTCTGCCCGAGGCAGGTCCTGCGGCTGATCCCCCCACAGTCTTGCTTGCTGCAGACAGACAGGACTTCCTGGGAGACAATATCAGGCATCTGGAACGTTGGGGACAAGGATCATCTCTCTGTGGGCTGAACTCAGACTGGAGGTGAGGCTGGGCCTTCGATGGTGGGAGTTTTTGCCCTGAGCCCACAAGACTTTCTTGACTTCAGATTTACAAATTGAAAATCATTAATAATTCTAACCAGGCGGTGATAAATCTGAGATCTCTCTCGATGAACCCAGACAGCATTTCATAAATCAAAAAGATTACTTAGGAATTTTTTAAAATCTGACGTCAAAATGTCATGGTTACTAATGGTTTCGGTAGATCTCGTGTGGTGATATATCATTTATCTACGCTACATCTCAGATGTGACACCAGGGGCAGAAATGGGATGTCTTTTAATATGGTGAATACATTTCAGCCCATAATAAAGGTATTAACAACTTCTTGGTGGGATTTCTTCCGGAGCTGGGGGTCCTGATTTAATGTCATTGCGACAGCAGCCCCGCCCCA
The DNA here is from genome assembly GCA_963574655.1 of Perodicticus potto. Lineage (NCBI taxonomy): Eukaryota > Metazoa > Chordata > Mammalia > Primates > Lorisidae > Perodicticus > Perodicticus potto. The sequence continues at coordinate 24,006 of CAUYRH010095209.1, forward strand.
TCACTCCCCAAACTTCCCAAGGCCCTGGGAGGTCCTGGAAAATTCTCAAAGGGCTGAGAGAGGAAAGCAGCCCTCAGCTCCATAGGGGACAGTCTGGGTTGCTCAGATCCAGCTCCTACCCGCAGGGGTGAGACCCTAAGGCACCCCACATTCTCCCCAAGAAAGGGTTAGAAATCATCTAATTATAAGCAGGAATAATGCTAACTTCTGTTAACTGAGCACTTACTATCTACCAGGCAATGCCCTGCTGACCTGTGTTGATCCCCAGACTCCTCACTGCCTCACTGGGTCTCACCACTGGTCCTCTCCGGCCTCTCTGCCCAGGGCACGCAGCTCTTCCTGCTCCTTCAGCACCTGCCAGGCACGCCCCGCCTCAGGGCCCTCGCATTTGCTCGCCCTCTGTTGGGAGCCGTCTCCCCAGGGTGCTGGGCAGCTTCCTGATCTCTCCTCCGGGAGGAGTCTGCCCTGCGTCTCGTGCAGGACTGTGACCCGTTCCCGCCATCTGCTCTCTCCCCTTAGTCGCCACCGGCTAGTCTGATGTGCCGGTGGCTTTCTCCCTTCATCTCCCCTGTGGGGTGTCAGCTCAGGGAGGCCTGGGAACCCTGTTGTATTTGTTGATGTGTTGAAAGGCCCTCAAGCTGGCCCAGGGCAGGCACAATGAGTGGGCAAAAGGCCATTTTACAGAGAGGAGACTGAGGCTCAGAGAGGGGCAGTGATGGGCCCAAAGCCACACAGAGGTAAGAAGCAAGCCAAGCTTCCCCTCAGGTTCACATCCCCGGGAGAGGCCACCTCACCGCACCACAGAGCGCCAAGCCTGGGAGGGGGCTCAGGGACAGCCCAGAGCCCAGCTGAGGGCAAGCAGGGCTCCCGTTCGTGAGAGCTGATCCTGCTGGGTGTTCACCCTGGAGGTCAGAGGGCAACTTCACCTGCTCACACGGGTCACACAGGTGTGATTCAAGGCAGGCAGGAGTGACAGACAGAGGGGTCCTAGTAGCTGAGCACCTGCCCACACCTCCTGCAATGGCCCAGGGTAGGGTGTGTGGTGGCCCCTGGGGCCCCAACCCAATTTCTGCCCTGGCTCTGCCACCTCTGGCTGCGTGCCCTTGGGTGGAGATTCATCTTGCCTGTGGAGTGCAGGGGAGGTTCCTTCCTGCCTCTCAGATTGGAGGAGTCAGTGAGCCGAAGTGGGCAGAGCACTCCCCATGCAGCAAGTTCTCGAACAATGGTCCTTGCTATTATCCAATTTCCTTGCTGCACACAAGAGAGACAATAAGCCTGGGCCCAGATAGGGACAGTGCCTTGCCCAAGGATGCACAGCACACCTTAGGACACATCCTTGGAGTCCCCAGTGGTATACATCTCCCTCCAGCACTTCCCTGAATTGGGAATGACCCTCAGCCCCTTGCAGGTGAACCCAGGGAGCCAGACCTTACAGTTCTGACCGTACCATGGCCTGTCAATAACTCTTACCTACCACTGGCAGGGACAACTTTGCATTGAGTTGATGCTCGGAGAAGTCCCAGGGACTGGCCTTGACTAAGGGTCAGAGCTGGCTAGAGTTGGGCACTTAGAGTCCCTGGAGCAGGCGGCCCTGGGAAGGGGAGGTTCCACATGACCATGTCCAGCCAGCAGCCCCCAGCCGCCATCTCCCTGTGTCACTGTTGTTGAGCCCTGGCTCCTTCACTGCCCTCCGCCAGCAACACCCCACACTGGTTCAGCCCTCACACCCCTCCAGCTGCCAGTGGGACCTCTGTGAACTGTTCACCTCATCCTCAGTCCCCACTCAGAAGTGTGCCACGGGATAAAGGCCAGGCCCCTTAACTGCCTGCTCCTCCCGCCTCACTCCCTACGGCCTCATTTATAGACCAGGTGGCCACTGAGAGCCCAGACCGGAAGATGTCCAGGTGAGACACGAGTCCGGGTGACCCCAGCCCATGGCTGCTGTCTCTGCGGCCATCCTGATGCCCCTCCAGCTTCACCACACCCTGGGGACCTGGGGCTGAGTGGGTTCCGCCCTCCACCCTGCTGTCATGTGACACAGTCCAGCCTTGGGGAAAGCAGAATATACCACGGTCTACCCCTTCCCACATCCTGCTCAATCCCACCTCTCACCCGGCTTCCAGGGCTGCCCTCCAGGGCCCGAGCCACGCCTGCCCTCCACCCCATGCCCTCCCTGTCTCTGTGGCCTCTGCCCATGCTGTCCTTCTGCCACGACCCCCTCCCTGGACACTGGGCTGGCTTAGCCTGCGAGGCCCACCTGACTTCTCCTTCCCCCATTCCCACTGTACCACCATCTGGCACGCTCGGCACTTTTTCTCTGTTTTGTTTAAAGTCTCTCTCCCCCACGAGAATGCCAGCTTTGTCCCCTGCTGTATCCCCAGTGCCCAGAAGGGTTCCTGGCACACAGAGGGAGCTCCATAAATATTTGGTTAATGAATGAAATTGTTGACTGAATAATGAATAAATGAAAGATTCTGAAAAGGCAGGGCGCTCACTGTCTCTTCCTTCTCCATCCAGCATCATGGGCCCAGGTGAGAACAGGGCCCTTTGGATCCTGGACAGAGGGTGGGCGCAGATCTGGATTCAAGTTCTCACTCTGCCTTTTGCAGAGCAGTCGCCCAATCCAAATTGTCTTAGTTTCTTTGTCTGTAAAATGGGGATAGTGATGCCTTCACTGACATTTGTTGAACATTTGCTATGAGCCAGGCCCTGCATCCCTTCCCAAGTTTGTTAAAAGAGTGATGCGAGGTCAGGGCAGAGACTCAGGTCACTGAAGGGTGACGGGTTCGGCCTTGCCGACCCCTCAGCTCCCCGGCCTGTGCTGAGTGCGTACGTGCTAAGCCTTGTGGTGAGCTCACCCTGTCTCTGCCCGGTGCTGCTGCCTCAAGGCCATGTGAACAGAAGCAGCTCTGTACTGAGGTCACCACGGGGCCGGTGGCCTCCCCACCCCATTCCCACCCTCCCACCCACTGCTGGCAGCAGATGAGACTGTCACATTCCGAGCTTTTATTTCACACAATTGCTTCAGCCTCTTGGAAGAGCTTCTACTCACAAATCAAATCCACCCCAGGTGGGGAGAGCGAAAATCAATGCCCAGTGGAAAGTTCCTCATGGAAAACTAATTGGTTCTCCTGGAAAGTTCTTTAACCACAACAGGCTCTGGCATCCCTCTGGGCCCAGGCCCATTTTCTCAGGGCTGGGGGACGGGAGGGAGAGGACAGTGGCTGCATGTCCTGGGCTGCTCACCTAGCCTTGGGGGCAGAGCAATACAAGGGGGATGCTCGGGGAGTCACAGACCTGGGTTCAAGATCCGCCACTTTCTGCTGGCTGCCCCTGGGCAAGTCACTTCACCTTTCTGAGCCTCAGTTTTCCTTTCTGGGAAGTGGGGATTTCAACAGCATCCAGGATCAAATGGGATCATAGATAGTGTGACAGTGCCCCATAGATAATGGACCCCCCCTTAAAGAGGCTGAGTACACCCCCAACTTCTCTCAGCGCAGAGGGCAGAGGCCCGGGCTAGCTCTGCACAGAGCGATCATTACAGCAGGTTCCATTTCTGGAGCACTTCCTCTGTGCTGGGGACTGACTTGAGGTCATTTGACTGAGTTCTCTCAGGAGCTGGAGGGACGGCTATTGTTTATACTCCATTTTATAGATGAGGAAACTGGGGCTCTGTAAGGTGGGAAGTTCATCGTGGGTCACACAGCCGGGAATTGCCAACCCAGAGGGGTCTGAGAGCCGACTGACACTCTTCCCGGTGCCCCTGGCCTCCAGGGGCCTGCGTCCTCCTCGAGCATCCGTCCAGCTCCGTCACGGCCGCTGGGCCCTGCCTGGCGACTCTAACCCTCCCTGAAGTGACATCTATATAAATATTGTTAATGGCCCGAACATAATGTTAAGTCAGGTTTTACTGGACTCCCTCGTCCAGCCTGTGGATTTATGGCGATAGGATTTGAGGTAAATGTTTATTGGCCCAAGTGAGAGCCGGGCCCTCCTCTCCCCTGACTGCCGCCTCCCTGGGGGTGCCCGAGGGCCCTCGGTCCACCTGTCGGGAGCATGCCAGGATAAATCTCACCGAATGAAATATTTATTAATTTTGTTAACCAGTGTTGATCTCATAAATTACACCGACTTTTTCATGAAACGGTTATTAACATCCGTGGCGCCGTGTTAATGGCTTATTGACCAAATATGGGATAATTAGGCCCCGGGAGCGTGGCCTCACTGATCTGCCAGAGGCTGATTTGCCCAGGATTGCGCCAATGACCAATTTTACATCGCAGCCAGCGGTGTGGGAGATTCCGCAGCTTGGGCTTCAGAAAGTGGGGTTCTTAAGGGGGCTTCCGGCTCGGGCCACTCAAACTGGAGTGCCCTCAGCTTGGCCCAGAAGCTGGTCCCAGCGAGGGAAAGGGGGTGCCCTAGGACACGCCCCAGACCCCGTTCTGCCCCAGCTCTGCCAGCTGATACTGTCAGGGCAGAGGAGGAAACAGGCCCAGAGGGATGGCCACGGAGACGACACAACCCAACCCAGGCGGGTCTGGCCACATCCCAGGTCTGCCCTGTCTGCTCCTGCTGGTGTTGGAGAAGGGAGGAGCCTGGTCTGAGAGCAGGACAGTTCTCTCCAGAGAGGAGGACCCTGCTGGCCCCAGGGATGGGGGGCTGGAGGCAGGGAGATGGCGCTCACCCCAGGGTGCTGTGCACGTGTGTGGCTGTGCACCTGGGCCCGTCTGTCGGCCTGTTCAGGCTCACGTGTGTGGCCTCTCCCCACGGCCTCAGCCAGCACCTGCTTTCTGCTTAACCCCAGGTCTTAGGAAGCTGGGCAAGGGTAGCCACCTGGGCTGCCGTGCTTGTGGGGTCTCCTAGAGTCCCTCGGCTTTCACTGCTCCTGTGCCCTGTGCCCCCAGGTGGGGTCCAATGTGAAGGGGAAGGTGTCTCAGAAGGTCATTGGGGGGCGGACGCTCACTGATTGTCAGGTAGGGCATTCGCTGTTAAACCCAGAGCCTAGTCAAGGAGCTCTGGATCTGTGGGGCATGCTGGAGGTGGCCCCCAAGCCCCTCAGAAAACCATCCTGTCCCCCAGGAACCCTGCTGTCTGTCTGTCTGTCTGTCTGTGTTCCACCTGAGCTGGCTGGACCAGGGCTGGGCACCTAATGTCCCCTGGGACAATCTGCTTCTCTCCGGGAACTTGGACCAGAGGCCGAGGCACCTGGCAGCCTCTGTTGGTGGGTGCGTTGAAGATATCTGGGGGGCATGGTCAGCAGGTGAACACCGCTTCAGAGGGAAGTCTGGGTATGAGGAGAGAGGGGACACTCTAGAGACAGCAGTGGAAGGACAGCCCGTGCGGCCCAGAAGGAGAGTGGGACAGCTGCAGGACTGTACCTTGGGCCGCAGGGGCCCTGCCGTCTCTGGGGTCTACCCCATCCCTGCCCAGAACCCCCCTGCTGGATGTCGCTGATGTTTTTATGGAGCACATGAACTGTTGACAAGCATCCTTCGGCGACATTTCAGCCAGAGTGACCAGGGGTTCTTTACCTTGCCACAGGCCCTCCCCTACCAGGAGGTAGCAGCCACAGGCAGCTTAGCTGCTGTGCAGAAGGGGCCCTGGCGCGGCGTGTGCAGTGGCAGCCGTGGGGCCCGCCTGCCGCTTCTGCCTGCTTGTCCAATGCCTCCTCCCTCCCCTCCCAGCCTCTGCCCAACAGTCACTCGAGGCCAATCTGAACCCTCCATCTGGCAGCAGCTCTTGAGATTCCCCAGAGCTGGCTGGTCTGCCACCTGGTCACCCTTCCCTGGGGACGGACCCCATTTTTCTCAGCTCCTGCAAGGATGAGCTCTATGAGGGGGTTTATCTCCTGGCTCTGCTGCTCAGTCAAGGCCCCTCACCTCCTAAGCCTTAGTTTCCTTCTCTGAAAAATGGGTTTACCTTCTCCAGGACTCCTGGGAGATTAAATGAAACAGTCTACACAAAGCTCAGGACAGGGCTACCACATGCTCAGTGGCTGCTGGCTCTGAATTAGCCCAAGGGAAGTGACCCCGTGGCCCGGGGGCCAAGTCCAGGCTGCTGTTGGGACGTGGGGACCCAGCAGTTCCCTACAGCAGGTCTAGCTCCCTTGTATGTTGAATGGAAGGAAAAGTGTCCCCAGCTGACCAGCGTTGCTCTGAGCAGTGACAGGCATCTCCATCTGCCAGGACAGGGCCTGTCTGGGACTGTATCGCTTTCAGTCTTTGAAATGTCTCAGATTGGATGATAGCTATGCTCACCCCAGCCCGAAGCGACGAAAGTTTATCCGGCTTCATAGACAATTTTATGTTTTTTGGTGCTTTTTCTATATTTTTCAAATTTTCTAACATATAGCAGGAGCAAGCTCTCAGGATCTGGGAAAAACCAAATCCTGTGAGACAGAAACAGACAATTCCCCCTCCCAAATCAGCTCAGGGGCCCTGCTTTGGGTCACCATGAGGCAGTACCCCAGCCTGTCCAAATCTGCCCCTCTGTGGGGGCTGGGTCTCTGGGCCCCTTGGGGCCTGCCAACACCCCTGACTGCACCCACACACCCCTCACCTTCATCTCCAGCCTGGGCTCTGCGTCTGCGCTCTGGCCCTGGAGGCCAACACCTCTCTTCGGTGACATTTAACAGGCCTGGAGAGGAGGCAGCACCCTACCCTCGCCTTTACCAGAGACAGCAATGAGAATTTTAATGAGAGTTTATTTTTAATAAAGGTTAATAAAATAAAATTGAATTAAATTAATAAAGTCCAATATTTGCCCAGCCATGCATTGGGCCTGGGCGTGCTCGGAGACACTGGAGGATTACGCTCAGAGTTTGTGCTCATGGGCGGGGGACAGAGGTGGGGAGGAGGGCACCGGGGCCGCTGCAGGGCGGGATACTGTTGAGGCCCTAGGAGGCAACACCCCACTTCTCCCCACTGGTCTGGGGGTGCAGGAGAGCACAACTTGGGATGCTGGCCACCCCTGCACGGCCCAACCCCCTTCCAAGCTGACTCAACTCCTTGTTCTGGTGCTGGAGCCTTCAAAGGCCTCTAAGAGCTGGGCGCTGCCCCGGGATTTGCACAGATTATTTCTTTTCTTTCTTTCTTTTTTTTTTTTTTGATACAGAGTCTTGCTTTGCTACCCTCTGTAGAGTGCCTTGGTGTCATAGTTCACAGCAACCCCAAACTCTTAGGCTGAAGTGATTGTTTTGCCTCACCTTCTCAAGTAGATGGGACTACAGGCACCCACCACAACACTTGGCTATTTTTTTTTTCGAGATGGGGTCTTGCTCTAGCTCAGGCTGGTCTTGAACCTGTGAGTTCAGGCAATCTGTCCTCCTCAGCCTCCCAGACTGCTGGGATCGCAGGCATGAGCCACTATGCCCAGCCGCAGATTATTCTATTTAATCCTTCTTTCACCCACATAGCCTAGGGGCGGGAATGCTAGTACTATACCCATTTCACAGGGTAGGAAACCAAGGCTCAGGAGGTAAAGATTGCCCCCATCATTTCTACCACCAGAGGTTGTGCACAAATGCCCTGATGTTTCCCGCCTTGGGCCGTGGTATCTGAGCCGTCGCCTAGGAGGCCCTCTCTGCCCTTCCTCTTGGAGTGTAAGGGACACAGCAGGGGCGAGAGGAGAGGCCTCTGGCTTTATGGCTGTGGTTCATTCTGTGCTCTCAGTACCTCCAGGAGGAAGGTCTATTACCATTGTTCCTATTTTGGAGAGAGGGAAATCGGGGCTCAGAGAGGGAAGACCCAGGGATGGGGAGTATTGGAGGGACGTGAAGCTGCCACTGCCCTCCCCTTTCCTGCTTGGGTGGCTCAGTGCCCATGGAGGGAACCTTTGCACTAGGACTTGGGCTCAGCCACTCCCTTGCTGAGTCACCCAGGGCCTAATCTGTCCCCTTTCAGAGGCTTGGTGTCTTCATCTGTGAAATGGGCATAATAACCTCACGGGCTGGTTAAAGATTGAGCACCGTGCTACAGGTACCTGGCGTGGGGCAGATAAGCCCAACTTCAAATGCAGCCATTTAACAGATGTGGATGGAGCTTCTCCTCTGTGCTGGGCATTGGCTGAGGAGCCAGAGATCCATCTCGGAACAAGGCCTCCATGACGAGAATCAAATGCCTCAAAAATGGCAGAGGATAGGTGAGTGACAGATGAAGGTCACAGAGCTTCTGGGAGCTGGGAGGAATCAAGGTGAACTTCCTGGAGGCAGTAACACATGCTGTGTGCTTTGAGATGGGCAGAGGGCAGGGACGGGCTGGTGGTGGAGAGAGCTGGGTGGTGTGCCTGGAGGAGAGGCACGTAGGGACAAAGGCCTGGAGGTGGGAAAGGGCAAGTGGTGTGTTTGGCAGGAGCAGGGTCCCGGCGGCACAAATAGCAGAGCTGCACAGGAGGGAACCAGGAGCCCCGCTGATGCTCCAGGAGAGCTGGTCAGCCTGGCCCTGGAGGGGAGGGCAACTGTCTGAGGCTTTTGGGCAGGAGTGGTGTGGCCCCAACTGTGCCAGCCAGGAAGAGGGATTGAGGCAAATATTCGGTCCAGAATAAGAGGGACAAGTAAAGGCGGGGTCTCTAGGGTCAGTTGATTTCTTAGAATACACATCTCATTTTAGGGCTCACTCCAGAGACAGACCTTTCTCTGGTGCTGGTGCCTGAGGTCACCCCCAGGTGGTGAGAGTGGATGTAACCAGGGAAGGGGAACAGCAGTGTTCGATTACCTGGCCTGTACCTGCCACGTGCCCTGGGCCCCGTGGGGTATGTGCTCTCTCCCTGGGGCCTCACAAAAACCCTCGGAAGAGGGACTATTAATATTATCCCCATGGTATAGATAAGGAAACTGAGGGTCAGAATGGTCAGTGACTTGCACAAGATGACCCCTCTCTCCCAATGCTCTGTCCCCAACTCTGGAACTGGGAGGGACTCGGTGCTCTAGGGAGCACCTGCCTGGGGCCCTCCGCCTTGCTGCTGCTCCAGGAGGGCAAAGGGCACAGGCTGTAGGGTCAGCTGACGTCTGGCCCTATTGGCAGTCATACCCACAACGTGCCTCTGGTGCCAGCTCCAGTGGGCGGCCCTGCCTGGCAGACTTCCTGAGGGATGGTGAAGTTTTATTAACAAAGGCATTGATTTTCCTATCTCTGCTTTATGCATTTTATTAGCCAAACACTTTACCATGTAACCACTCAGCGCCACGCTGGCTGGCGATGTATCTGAAATGCCGGGGCACGTAAAATGGAATTGACCACATTGCTTATGCGCCAACAACAAAAATAACAGGGAAAAGCATAATAAAATGAATAGCACCCGGCAATGACCATAAAAAAGATATTACCCTGGGGACCAGGGAATTTCCTGGGCTGTGAAGTAGCAGCGGGAGGGGTCGTAGCACCGGATCGGCGGTAATTTCCCTTTCCAGGCTTTGGCCAGTGCTGAGGCCTCCCCCATGCCAGGCACTAGCTTTGTCCCCAACCAAGCCAAGCTGAGTTGGCCACTGCCGGTGGAGTCCTTTTGCAGTCGGGGATTGGGAGACATGAACTGGTGGTTAGAAGCAAGCTCCCAAGTTAGAGAGACTGGATGGCTCGATTTAAGGTCATGTTTTTAGGCTGTGTGACCTTTGTCAAATTGCTGATCCTCTCTGTACCTGACTGGAGAGAGCAGGCCTTTTCCTAGACTCATCGGTCCCAATTGCTTGTAAAGGGTAGCAGGGCTGTTATGCTCAGTACTGGAAAAGAAAGGCCTTTCCGCATGACTTTCCAAGCGCTCAGCCAGCTGGTTTGGAGGCAGGGGATGGCCCAGATGACCTCCTGTCCTGTAGAACTGATGGCCCGAGCCTGGTTAGCAGGGCCTTCCACTCGGGGCCCGCTTGGCCTCCCTTAAATCCTGGCTAATGACGGCGCTTAATGAACAGTAGCACTTCAGGGGCAGGAGAAGACGAGGGGCCCTGGATCTATATATGGATCCTTCTTGCTCTCTGGCTCTAAATTGTGTGACAACTGCTGGGGGTGGAGGTGGCAGCGTCTATGAAGGAAGAGTGGGTGGGACCAAGTGGTCCCCTGGGGACCTCCCGAGGATGAGGATGCAGGGTCACTGTTTTGATTTCGGGGCCTGATGCTGAGCAGGGTAGCTGTGGCTCCTGGCCACCTGAGCATCCCTGAGCCTTGGAGTATCTGCTCAGGGACAAGGCCTAGGGAGGCAAAAGGGCCTGCCTGGCACTAGTAGGTGACCAGTAGAAATCTGGCATTGGCTGTGGGGCTGGTCTAAGGGGCCCCACCTGTTGCTGCCTGGCTCTATGGGAGGCATCACACCCCATGAACTCATTTCTGTGACACAATCAGCTGGCAGGGCACAGAGGTCTAGAAGGGTCACAGGTGAGATGCAGAGTCAGAGAGGGGAAGGGACTTGACCAAGGCCACACGGCCAGCTCATGCCCTCCTCCCCTTCAAGTGGCTGTTGCACCTCACTAGGCAACTGTGGGCTAGTGGAGGTTCTGGGCTCCACCTCCAGAGGGAACTGTCACCTGGGGGGGCCTCAGAGAGTGTCTGAACAAGCTGGAACCCAGGTCTCACTGATGTCAGAGTCCACGTTCTCAAGCCAAATGCTCCATCTTGGGACTCAGCAATGGACAAGGCAGGCCTGGGCTCTGTCCTCCTGGGGGTCTCTGTCTGTTGTGGGAGGTGGAATTTGCTGGCAAAGAGGCCAGCTCAAAACAGTGGTCAGCAGTGATGGGGAGGCCCAGGAGGCTGTGCGAGCCCCGGGGGGACCCCTGGCCAAATCTTGGTGGGTGGGGAGTACTCAGGTAAGACTTCCTGGAGGAAGAGGCATTGAAGGCAAGACTCAAAGGGTGAGATGGGGTTAACCCGGGCAGGAGAGCACAGGAGAAAGGTGAAGCCCGAGGTGAGAGTTTGGGGCCTCTCTATTGTCCAAGGTGGAGTATGCCAGGGTTTGCTGTGTGTGAGTCAGGATATGACTGGGGCCACTCTGCACAGGGCCACAGGGCCACAGAGCCACAGAATGTGGCTCAACCTTTCTCTGAGCCTCAGGAAAGACTCAAAAGCCTTAGGTTGCTCCTTTTCTCTTATGTTTAATATTTTTTCTTAAAGATGGTTTCAGCTTTCCGAACGTGCCTTCTCCTGGGCCTCTCTGGGCCTCCCTGAGCCCCGGGTGAATGCACAGACACACTTTGTCCATAGGGGAAGCAAACAGCCTGTTTATTACACTGTAACTACCGCAGAATTACCTGATTGTTTATATTTTTCTTGCCACGTAATTGTGTTTGGCCTTAGCATGTAAATTGGGCCGTAATTACTGTATAATTTATAGTTTTTATATCTTGTAACAAGTTAGTGTCTAAATCACACACCCCCATGTAAATACTTTAAAATTATTCAGTAATTACTTATTTACATTATAATTAAAAATAAGTAATTAGCATACATTTACAAAGGATTTACATACTTATTTCTGAGTATCAGTTCTTGGCAGTACTCATGAAATCTTTCTGCTGATAATAAAATGGAGGCAGGGGAAGGGAAAGTTTCCCTGGGTTGAGGAAGGGGATGTGGCTTTGGGGTCACCTGGCTTCTCAGAGGTGGGTGCTGAGGTGGCAGGTAGGTTGAGGAGGATGTACTTGGGGTGGAGAAACCTGAAGGTGTTCTCCAGGCCTCACGAGAGGCTTTCTGGGAGAAGAAAGAGATCTCCTGGAGAACAGAAACAGGCTTCCCCTGCAGCGTGAGGATGCCGACGTGGATGTGGAGAAGCCTATCCTGATGATCCCTGATCCCCTGGGCCAGATGCCAGGAATGGGCTGCAGCTTGCTGGGTGTCCTGGGCCCAGTCTGCCCTGGCCCTGATCTGTTCCACACAAATGGGGCCAGTGGCAGTGACGGGAGCAGTGGCCGTCTCCTGGCTACTTGCTCCGGATCTTTGTGGCCCCGGGTGTCAGTATGACAGACATGGTCTCACTTAATCCCCACAGCAAATCATGTTATTAACTCCCATTTGGTAGGTGGAAAAATACAGGCACAAGCAATCTGTTAATGTCCCCAGACCTCTAGAGCCATGGGGCCCAGTGTGACAGGGACTGGTGGGCTGAGTGGATCACCAGGAGTTGTGGTGAACCACCCACTCCTGCTTCCATCCCTTGGTTCCCAGACTCGGCCTTTTGGGGACACTGACCCAAATAATGGGTGTTGGTTGCAGGTGTACACGTGTCCTGAAGGTGTCATTTTCATTGGTGGCCTGTGCTAGATGGCATCTCAGCTCGGCCCACCTGCCCCATCCCAAGGATGAGCCGATCTGATCAGTCGGCTGTGTCAAAGGAGGGTGCGGTATCGGCACTCCCTGGTGGCCTCTGTGGCTGGCAGGGTGACATTCAGCAGTGGTAGTAGTGGGGTCGGTCTTGGTCGGGGGGACCGTGCTTTGGGGCTCGTGCACAGCCCTCTTCCCTGCCACTATGACTACTGCACACACAGGCCCTGCTTGAGTGTTGGGGGCCCAGAACAGAAACTGGCTGGCATCTACTGGCCCGGCCATGCTGCCCGTGTGTCGTCCCCATCTCCCCTGCAGCAGGTGCTCTCCGAGGACTTTCTGCCATCAGAGGCAGAGACCCCCATACATGATGCCCATTCCCCTAGGCCCACCCACACGCCTCTTCTCCAGGCTGCTCAATGAAATGGGAACTTGGTGGCAGCCACAGCCTCTGCATCTTCCAAGTCTTAGAGGCGACACTGTCTTCTTTTCTCCTGAGATAGAAGGAGTTTTGATTTTTTATCTTGGAGGTGGGGAGGGGAGCTCCAGAGAACTCACATGGTCCTTCCCCCTTTCCCAGCTCTCCCTCCTCGGACCAAGGTGCTCAGTGAGACATTTGAGAACTGATGAAATGGCCACGTGGCCTGGGAACCCAGAGACCCACGGTGAAATGACCTGGGCCAGGATTCCGCACAGGCCCTGAGCCCTAGGCGCCTCCACTTTAACAGGGAGGCACAGGCTTTGAGTGACAAACATTGTCTCTCTTCATCCCCACAGTGGCTCTTTGGGCTCCTGGAGCCCAGCGTCAATTTGGGCCATGTGTCCCACAGCCCTGGGCATTTCCCTTTTCTTTTTTTCTTTTTTTTTTTTTTTTGAGATAGAGCCTCAAGCTGTCACCCTGGATAGAGTACCGTGGCATCACAGCTCACAGCAACCTCCAATTCCTGGGCTCAAGTGAGTCTCCTGCCTCCGCCTCCCAAGTAGCTGGGACTGCAGACGCCCGCCACAACGCCTGGCCATTTTTTGGTTGCAGCCGTCATTGTTGTTAGGCGGGCCCGGGCTGGATTTGAACCCACCAGCTCAAGTGTACGTGGCTGGCGCCTTAGCCTGTTGAGCCACAGGCGCTGAGCCACATTTCCCTTTTCTGTACCTACCTTATGGTTACCTGAGAACATGGCATAGGGCCCTGTGGGAGAGGGAGTGCGGAACCCAGTGAAGTCTCACCATGGACTTGCAGGCTCTTTCCCCTGGGGACCAGCCTCTCCTTTAGGGTCTGGGTCTGGGTACGATTTCCCGCTGGGACAGGTGTGGGGGTGATGCTGGCCTGGGCTGCCCCTTCCTCCATTCCTGCTCTTTTCTGCGTCTACAGGTAAGTGACACCTGGGAAGGCCAGGACCTACTGGCCACCATGCTGGCCTTGCTGTCCATGAGGGTGATTATGTTCACTTGCTCTGACAGCCACACAGTGCCACAGGGCTTCTGCCATTCACGAATCCCACTGTCCCCTCCAAGAAGCTCAATTCTGCAACAGGACCTCCCATGACAGCCCTGGAGCATGAGGACAGCCACCAAGATCTTCTCAGCCAAGTTGGTGCCTCCTCATCAGCTCATGCCTGTGGCCTCCATAATCGGACGTTCTGGACCCTTGGAAGGCTGCAGTCAGCGGGTGGGCTTGGGTCTCATGTGGGAGGCGCACCACAGCACACGCCCTTCTCTGAGCCTCCCCCCGCCTTCTCCAGGCAGCAGCGGCAGTCCTGGTGTCTTGGTTTAATGAGGGCCATTACTTTGTCCCCGTTTCCAAGGGCCTCCCCTACAGCCTTGGGGTCCTTGCTGGAGCAGTAAGTCCTGGGTCACGGGGGAGTCTCCCATAGTGACAAGCTTGCCTGGTTTTCCATCCTCGATTCTTGACCCAGTGCTGGAACCTGTTCCTGGCTCCCACCTGGACATTTCGGGAGGGATACGAAGCTCCCGTAGTCCCACCGCTCCCTTAGAAGGCCACAACTGCTCAGTGGAGTCACACTCTGATGATCCTATTTCTAGGTCTGGTGGTTGGGAGGGCATGGAGGGCAGATCTCGAGCAGTGCCAGCACAGCCTTAGGACCCCTGCCTCCTTCCAGGCACCTGCAGAGTCTTTGGGCAAAGGGTGGGGGTGGCAGGGCACTGTCTCCCAACAAGCGGCTGACTTCTTCCCTGCCAATGACCCAGGGCCGACAATCTGACCTTCTTTGGAGTTCTGCTTCTCTCCTGATTAAGGCCTAAACCTTGTCCACAGCTCCACCTCCCTCCGGCTCCTAGAGATGAGTGTTTCTTTAAACGCTGTCTTGAAGCCCCTCCAGCTCTCACGTTCACTGGAATCGGTGGCTGTTCACTTTGAGTGTCGTTTTCTCTCCTTAGTGCCCTGGTGGCATTCAGCAGCAATCATTCAGTCCTGCTGTCTTTACAATTACTGCTCCCCAAACTTCACCCGCACTGGAGTTACTGCAGAAGCCAGCACATGCATGTTCCCTGCACTCTGTCCTGGGTTGCCTTAGGGGGAAAAGGATGAAATTTGTACATCCTGCAATTCTCCACCTACCAATAGTGACAGAGTGCTCCTCACCAGACAGCCAGTGAATGATGGGATACAACAAGCCCATCCTTAAAGTCTGCCACCAGCACCACCTTGACCATTCCTCCACCACGGAGCTTCTCAGCTGTGGTGCAGCTCTCTTAGCCTGGGTTCCACAGAAGCGGAGGCTGGAAGGGAAGTCACGTTTGTCTAGTTTATTGAGGAAGAACTCCCAGGAGAGAGGAAGGGCAGAAAGCAGGGTAGGGTATGTGGAGTGAGCAAGAGTGGGTTTTAGCTAGAGCCTCGCCTCAGCTGGACCCCATGGCAGGGTCTGGAGCATGAACTACACCACGGATGTGTCCAGGGGGCCTGGGTTTTTGAATTCCAGTGATGGTCAGTAACTCCCCGGCAAGAAGGTAACTTGGTGGAGGGCAATGCTCCAGAGGAGAGGGCAGATGTGAGCTGTTAGCAGCCAGTGCTCACTGGGATGGAGAATATGCATTCTGCCCAGTAAGGGGGCCTGGGCAAGGCAGCCCACTGGCTGATCCATATTCCCACCCCTCTGGGAGCCCAGAGCCAGGAGTGCTTTCTTCCTCTTTTTCTTCACTTCTTCCCTCAACTGAAAGATGGTCTGGACCTTGAAACCCTATGTACTTGAGTGCAGTTCTTGGTTAGAAACTGTCTGGACTGTGGAAAGGGTGGAGCAAGCCCCTGACTCTAGCCCAAAAGGGTGTACAAAGGTCTTGGGGGAGAGCTGGTTTGGGAACAGCTTGTGACTGTGCTAGAAGCTCCTCTGGTCCCAGCTAACATGCCATGATGTTATATTTTAAGGGACGGTGGATGAGCCTGGGAGTGAGAAGGAAAAAGAATTCTCACCTGGGTGCCTACTTGGCTTGGGCCTGGCACCGGAAGCAATGAGAGCAAGCATAGCCACTAAGCTGTGCAGTTTCAGTCTTCAACAGTGGCACCATGTGGCTGAGAGAAGCCATAGCAGTTGGTATTCCTTTCTGGAGATTGAACTATTCTATAGGGTTCTCCAATAATTAGGGGTGGCAGTTGGGATTTAGGATGGGGAGCAGAAAATCCTTCAGGAGGAAGATACTATTTTGTTAACAGGGAATGGGGAAACTTGATTTATTTTTTTTAGATAGAGTCTTACTGGGTTGCCCTTTGTAGAGTGTGTCGCATCATAGCTCACGGCAACTTCAAACTCTTGGGCTCAAGCAATCCTCCTGCCTCATGCTCCAGAGTAGCTGAGACTATAGGCACCAGCTACAATACCTGGCTAATTTTTCTATTTTTTTTTTTTTTAAGTAGAGACAAGGTCTTGCTCTTGCTCAGGCTGGTCTCCAATTCCTGAGCTCAAGTGATCTACCTGCCTTGGCCTCCTAGAGTGCTAGGATTACAGGTATGAGCCACCATGCCCAGCCAGAAATTCAAATTTTTGATATGAAGAATAAAAGAGGTTTGACTTTATTTGCATTCTATTAAAACTAAGGCATTAACATTGGTAGAATACTATTAACCAAACTACTTCACTTGAATTTTTCCAGTTTTTCCATGGATCTCCTTTTCTGTTCCAGGGTCCAGTCCAAGATATCATATTCCATTTAGTCATTATGTCACTTTAGTCATCCTTAATCTGAGACAGTCTTTCAGTCTTTCTGTATTTTTCATGATCTTGACACTTCTGAGAAGTAGCTCGCCATTTATTTTTATTTCAATTCTAACCATATAAGCAAGCATATTATACCATCATGAATTTCCATGAATAAATTCAGATTTATAGATACAAACACACCTCCACATATCTGTGCTTTTTGAGTTTATTTGAGTATGTGGGTGTATATAAATATTTGGATGAGAGAATATTCACATGTATATGGGTTGTTTTTTTTTTTTGCACGTGTGTATAATCTTTAGATTTTAGAGAAAGCTTGCTCAGAATCCTTCTTCACTGGCAACTGAAGACTCTGAAGCCAGTTCTTATTCTTGAAGGGGCAGGCAGAAGATTCTGGAATGGGCCATCACAGAATGGGAGATACCTGGAGTTCTGGCCAAACTATAGGCAGGAGCTGTGCTGATGGGCCCCAGGATGGCAGATGAGGCCCCTGTGCTGGGGGCTGCACTCTGACTCTGGCCAAGTTCAGACCCTCAGTGAGCACTCTGAGGTGCTCCATGACCCCTTTACCCAGTAGATACAGGTGTGCATGTGTGTGGGTATTGCCGTATATGTCAGCAAGTGTAAATCCCTGGGGAGTTGGGAGAGGGGAGAGGCCTGAGGACCAGACAGCTGATGGCTGCCCCCATCCCCATCCTGACCATAGGGAGTGTAGGGGGAGGGGAGCTGTCTCCAGGATGTACCTGGAGGCACATAAAAGTTCGGTTGTGGGCACTCAGACGGGCCTGGACTTGGGTGATATATGCATCATCATCACTGTCAGCCCATGCACAGAGACCCCACCGTACACCAAGTCGAAAACCAACAGCTTTCTGAGCCTTAGCATAGGCCTCCCAGCATCCCCAGGGGCCAGACTCTTTCACTCCTCACCTTAAGGACAAGGAACCCAAGACTCTGAGACAGGAAGGGGTTTGTCTACAGAGGCCAAGCTGCTACTGGCTGTACAGCCTCCTGCCTCTGCACACCATGCACCACTCTGCTGCTTCCCAGATGGTGCCAAGCTCAGGAGAGAGCCCTCACTACGTGTCAAATCAGTGCCACCTCTGCTGGATGGGACCCTCTAAGATTAATGGTGACAGTCAGGTAGGACTGAGTTGAAGAAGAAAGCTTCAGAAAAACATAGGGCAAGACATTTCTCTTTCTTTAAATAAGAAATGAAACCAAAAGCTTCTATATGTTTCTGTAGCTTCATTAAGTATAGAAAGACACAGAGAAAAGTCTGGAAGGATATACAGCAGAGTTAGCTCCAGAGAGGGCAGCGGGTGGAGGTGGCCTGGGGGTACTTTATCTGTGATACTGATAGTATTTTTATTGTGAGACTACAGTCACACATCACCTGTGTAATTAGACATCATTTAAAAGGGTCATAAACAGACAGGCCAACCCTTGTGGGGGTGTCACGGGTTAGGACTGACTTCCTGCCATGACCACCTGCCCCTTGCTGAGTTCACTGCCTTATCACCAACACCTGGTGTCGAATGCTAGGTGAGTAGGCGCCACAGGTGCGGATGGAATGATCACCTCTTTCTAGCGTTAGATTAACTGTCTGTTGATGTGAGATCATATGGGCTTACGGGGGCTGGACCTTGCTTGGGTGCAGGTAGGACGGTTTCTGTTTAATTAAAATCCATGTCTTCTCCGTCACATACACCTTGGGGGATCCAAGCCTCTTCTCCCTGTTCACGTCTCTCTCATTACATCCAGTTTACTGCTGACTTTCTCTTCTGGCTTCTCGACCTGGGAAGGTCTCATTTGTCTGTCCCCACAGGCTCCTGAAGGAGGTAATACAGGGTTCGTGCAGGTTGGGGGTGGGGATTGAATAGTGAGGAGAGAGCTTCCCCAGCAACCCTCCGAAATGGGTGGTGGAGGTGCATCCTATGGCCTCAAGAGTGACCTTGGCTACCTTGAAGAGGCCTTGTCTGGCTCCACATCCTGCCGCTGTGGTCCTGGGGGAGGACACGGCCAGAGGCTGGGGCCTGATGTGGTGCATGCATGCGTCACTCGGACACAACTGCCAGCTCGGGATGCTGCTTGGCTCTCCCTGGCCCCTCCCCTTCCCTGTCTGGATCCAGCCTCCCCTGCCCCCACTGTGGTGGTCCCCAGAGCCGGGGAGAGGAAATCACACACCAAGGCCCTATCTGATACCCATAAGTTTGCTCAAGCTTATGTAAATCACACAAAAACTGACAAGTTTTCCTATTAAAAGATAATTGTAATCAGGGTGCCGGACGTGCAGCGTGGGGCTGATTGGAGATAGACGGACAGTACGGAAAGATGGATCGTTTTAATTTGCACCAATTAAATTGAAGTTCATGGGATCATCTTCTTCAATCTTCATGAATACTTTATTTTCTGGCTGCTACGGAGCTATTAAAAAGAATGATTGAGGCATGCGGCAGGCCGGGTGTATTTTATGAAATATCACCTTTAAAGAATTTGAGTGCGCCATTTTCATAATGAGTTTTCTAGTACCTAATCCTCTTCTCTATTACTACATTTAAGAAGTGGATTGATCTGGGAAGTGCCGAGGGTGCAGGTAATGATACATTTTGCCAGGCGCAGGCGGTGATAATGGATCACGGTTTGGCGAGGAGGATAATGGATGGGTGCCCAGAGGAGGCGCGCTCAGGAGTGGGTTGGTGCTGGTCCAGCTGGGGTGGGGGTCCTGTGCGGAGTCAAGCTACCTTTCTGACCTGGTGACTCTGGGCTCTCAGAAGGCCAGAGAGGGAGTGGATGAGGCAAGGGCAGGGATGGGGTCAGGGGCAGGTGGGAGCTACAAAGGGGAAGGGCTCAGGGTCTCAGGCAGGCCGGGAGGGTCTGTAACCTCTGCTGTAGGGGAGGCCAGAGTCTCCTGGGCTGCCCTGAGCCAGATGGTACAGAGGTGGGGGAGAGGTGGGGCTGGGCTCTCAGCCCATGAGGTGAGTAATGGACAGACAGCAGGACAGGTCTGCAGCGACCCCAGCTGTGGGCTGATCCCAACAACTCCATCTTGCCTTTGGCCGTCTCTCTAGGTCCATCTCCCAGGTATGGGTTCTTTGGGCCTAGAGGGGACAGCAGATAAAGACATGGCGGTGGATTCATGCTCTGAGTCTGCTAGGTGAGAGGTCCCTACCAGAGCCTTGGGTCCCTAACTGAGTGGTTGTGATGAGGGACAGAGGCAAGGACTAGGTGATGGGACAGGCTAGGTCAGGGGAGTTGAACCCAGGTCAGGGGCATGTGTCCTTCCTTTCAGATGATGCCTGAGGTCCTTGATCTTGGCAGGGCAGGACAGGGCAGCCTGAGGGTGTAGGCAGAGTAAGGCACCCCTGTCCCTCCCAGGCTGGGTCTCTGCTCCGCTGCTTGGCGGGGCTTGCCTCCCTGAGCTTCAGCGGCAGCAGCCGTCATAATTAACCCTGCTAATTAATCAGGGCAGAACGGATTAATTGAGAACACAGGAGACCAGGAGAGCAGGTGTGGCTTCGGGGCTGACGGGATAACGAGCTCTCTGGATGCCCAGGGGGCCTGGCCCTGCCCCGGGGAGCCCTAGGCTTGCTCAATGATGAGCTGTGCCAGGCAGAGGTCCCAGGGACCCAGCCCCTCTGGGGTGCCCTGGGCCTGCCTAGGCAGGCTGGCCGGGCAGACAGGGTCTCTCTCCATCACCCTGCCGCCAGAGGCCAGCCTGGGTGAAACCACAAGTTCCCTCTGCAGCTGTGAGCAAGGGGGCCTCAGGCTACAGGTGTCCCTGGAACAGGGCAGAGGGCAAGGCTGGGGGGCACAGGCAGCCCCTTCTCTCTTCCAGAGAGCCAGCGCCTCTGCCCCAGAGGGCGGGGGGCAGGGGCCTGCATTTGAGCTGAGCCTTCTTAAGAGTGGCATCTCTTAATCCACAGGACAAGAACTCAGCAGGGTTTCTAGCAGGGGAATGACACGGTCACTTTGAGTTTTCCTAAGGTCTCTTTAGCAGCTTCCAGGAGGAGGAAAACCCAGAAGGTGCCCAAATGAGGCAAGAATGGCCCCCGTGAGGAGGCCTTGGCTGTGGTCCAGGGGGGCAGGAGTTGTGGCTTGGTCTAGGTGGTGGCAGTGGAGCTACAGAGGGATCTCTCGGGGTGCAAGCTACAGAACCCACTGATGGATTAGGGTTGGTGTATGGGGACAGAGGTCAAGGGTGATAATGGTATTTCCAGGAGGTTCTGCTGGGATGGGTGTGTGGAGCAGTTTGGAAGACGAGAAGACAAATTTGGGGCATGTTCTGTGCCATGAACACAGACTGTATTGTGGTTGTCTTGTCCCAACTCCCCTCAAACTGCAGCACCCCCTCTTCCTGTTTCCCAGTTTATCAGGCTCTAGGCTGGCTGGTTCCATCCTACACCAGCTTAAGCTTCCCTTTCCCCAGGCAGCACAGTCTGTGATCCCACCACATGTTTTGTGACTTTGATCGTGCTGTTCCCTGTGGCAGAATGCTCTTCCTTCCTTGAAACCAGGTGAGCTCCTACGTAGCTGTGACCTGAAACACCTAGAGAGAACCTCAGCTCCCCCTCTTTGTTCGTCTTGGTTCTGGGAGCTTCTTTCTTAGGGCTCCCGTTATACTTTACATGACTCTTTGTCAACCGTGATTCTGACTCCTTCAAGTTACTTTTGGCATAAATTTGGGAATTGAAATTGCTACCCCCATTGTATTGCTTAATCCTTATCAAGACATCATAACCCATTTATTCCTTTAAGCAGGTGTTCCAACCCCAGTACCACTGACACTCAGAGCCTGATTGTTCCCTGCCGTGGAGACCGTCCTGTGGATTGTAGGGTTTCCACAGGCATCTCTCACTGGCCTTGCCTTGCTACATGCCAGGAGCACGCCCCAGATATGACAACCAAATGTCTCCAGACATTGCCAAATGTCCCCTTGGGGTCAAAATCATCCTTAGTCGAAAACTTGCTTTAAACAGAAATCAGAAACCCGAGGAAAGCAAGAGGGGAGTGAGAATCCCAAATCCTGGCCCCTTACTGACAGAACCCGTGCAGCCCTGGGGCGCTGATTTTGAGAATATTAATGCCTGGAGCTTCCCAGAGGGCCTTGATATTTGTATGTATATGTTCCTAGGAGTGCACACACACACACACACACACACACACATACACACCCTCGAGAGAAGGCTCAACAGACACACTGTCCGAGTTAGCCCCACACTGGGACAAATGCCCACCACAGTGGAATGGATGAAAATAAAATGTGGGATTCATTCAGAGGAACGTGGCACAGCCCTATGCCTGAGCGATCTGCTCTGTGAATACACAACCTGAGAAGGGGCAGCCAGACGCCAGCCAGTGCGTCCAGGATGACTCCAGAGGTGGGAAGTCAGGTTGGTGACTGTCCTTGGAGATAGTGATGGCGAGGGGCTTCGAGGAAGTTCGAGTGATGAACTTCTTCACCTAGACGCTGGTTTCACAACTGTGTTCACTCTATTAAAACTCTTTGGGTTGAGCACTTTGCGTTTACATTTTTCTGTATCTGTGTCACGCTTCAATAAAAAGCATATTAAGAAATAACACTGCCTTAAAAGCCTTGCCTGCAAAGGTTAGACCATCACATTACAAAGCAGAGGGCTGGGCTTGCTAAAAACTAACACATAACATGAAACCCTAAATTGCACTCACCTTTTTACACAATTTCTGATGTTCTATTTGCAGTGTTTTATTCTTTTATTTTTATTTTTTTTAGAGACAGAGTCTCACTTTGTCACCATCAGTAGAATGCAGTGGTGTCACAGCTCACAGCAACCTCCAGCTCTTGGGCTTAGGCGATTCTCTTGCCTCAGCCTCCCGAGTAGCTGGGACTGCTGGCGCCTGCCACAACAGCCAGCTATTTTTTGTTGCAGTTTGGCAGAGGCTGGGTTTGAACCCGCCACCCTTGGTATATGGGGCCGGTGCCCTACCCACTGAGCCACAGGCGCTGCCCTGTTATTGTCTTTTAATTGGGTCTCTTCACCTTCAAGGTCGATGCCCTATGCTGACTCTAGCTATGAGGGGCCAATGGACCACTCTGACAGTCTGAGAGCTGCACCTGTGTCTCAGATGCCTGTTCATGTTTGTTACCCCTAAGTTGGCACACTTATTAAAAATATTAGTGCCTGCACTAAAAAAAATTACAAGACAAAAATGAAAAAAAAAATCTTGAGCTTAAAGGCTGAGTTTTTGGTATATCTTTCCTGTACAATGCGGGAGTACTTCAAGGGACACTGTTGGAAAAAGCTGGTGCCACCAGGTGATGCACAGAAGTTGGAATTACTAGTTGAGTAAAAGTGCAGAGTTTGTCTTTTTTTGTTCTGACTTTTTTTTTGCAGTTTTTGGCCAGGGCTGGGTTTGAACCCGCCACGTCTGGCAAATGGGGCCAGCGCCCTACTCCTTTGAGCCACAGGCGCCGCCCAGAGTTTGTCTTTTTTTGATGGCAGTTGAAAAGGTAAATTAGAGGGGGCGGCGCCTGTGGCTCAGCAAGTAGGGTGCCCGCCCCATATACCGAGGGTGGCAGGTTCAAACCCGGCCCCGACCAAACTGCAACAAAAGAATAGCCGTGCGTTGTGGCGGGCGCCTGTAGTCCCAGCTACTCGGGAGGCTGAGGCAAGAGAATCGCCTAAGCCCAGGAGTTGGAGGTTGCTGTGAGCTGTGATGCCACTGCACTCTACCGAGGGTGACGAAGTGAGACTTTGTCTCTAAAAAAAAGAAAAAAAAGATAAATTAGAAAAATTAAATGATTTATATCCCTAAAATCATGGGCTTATTTACCAGGGCTGGGTCATTCCTATCAGCCCCAAACATGTGGCAACTCCTCCATTTTGTAAACAAAACCTTCCCTGGAGCCCTGCTGCTGCCAGCTTCTCTGTCCCTCCAAGCACAGTGCCTTGAGAGACTTGTTCTCACTTGCTACCGCCCCCTGCACCCGGTTCCCTCTCCACACAGGCTGTTCCGCCCTCCCCTGAACTGGGTCACATGTGGTCAACCCCGCAGTTATTTGCATTTGACAGCTCAGCTGCCCCTCCTTCTCTGCACTTGGCTTCCGGGATGCTCACCTCCTCATTTTCCTTCCTCTCACTGGCTGCTCTTTTCCACGTTTCTTTACTTGCTCCTTCTCTGGTGTTGGTGAGCCCCGGGGTCACACCTGGGGAGCCCTTCTGTTTTCCCGAGGGATCGTGCCCAGGCTCAGGGCTACCTGGGAATCTCTCCCCGGACTCCAGGTTCCAATACCAGCCTTCCTCTGTGACAGCTCCATTTGCTGTCCCAGCCCCCACCAGGCCTCCTGCCGTCTTTTCAGGCAGTGGCGTCCCCATCCTTCCCGTGGCTCATCTGACCCCTTGGGGTCACCCTGGACCCTGCAGCTCATCTGCTCAGTCAGTGAGTTCTGTTCGGGCCAACTTTGAATTATACCCAGAGCCCATGTACATCTCTGGGCGACCACCACCACTGTGTCCAAGCTACCCTCTCCTCTGCGTGGCCTCGAGCTTCATCTTGGGGCTGGACTTTGCCTCCACTCTCAGCTCCCCAAAGTCTAGCCTCTGCTTGGCAGCCAGGGCTCTTTCAGAATGTTCATCAGATAATGGCCATTCTCAACTTGAACCTCCCAATCCCTCCCAATCCCAACTGGAAAAACCCAAGTCCCTGCTGCATCCCACCGGCCTGTGGTGGTTGAGCCTGCCTGTCTCCCTGCCCCACCCCTCCACCCAGCAAGCTGGGGGTGGCCTCAGGGCCTTTGCACCAGCCATCCCTGCCTCCTCCCTCTGACCTGCCTGTGCTGCTATCATCTCCTTAGAACCACCCCTGAGGGCTGGACCTGAAGGCCCTTCCCTGAGACCCTTGTTTCCTTTTCATTACTGTTATCATCATTTGCTTTCTTTGTCTTCAAAGTCTCAGATACATCATCACATATTTTACATTTGTTTAGGGTCTCCCAGACAAATCATCATGTGTCTCCCTCACTAGAGTATAAATCTCCAAAGCAGAGGGCTTTCCCACGCTTGTTCTAGGACAGGGCCAGGGTATTGGAGCCCTGTCCTGCTCTGGGGGCAGGTAAGCTGGGTTTGAGTCTTGTTGTGCCACCCACAGGCTATGCTCTTAGGAATATGACTGAGCTCCTCTCGGCCTCAGTTTCCTCATCTGAAAGTGGGGATAATAATAAGACCTAGCAGTGGAGATGAGGTGAGACCAATTCATGATGTAGATTCTTCGATGGAGGAAATCTCACCTGTACTGCAAGCGGCCCTGGAATAAACCACTGTGCAAAGAATGATCCACGGTCTGGGAACGGATGGGTTCAGAGGGGGAGGGGTCTGTGGGAACTTGATGGAGTGTTGTTTGTGATGGGCGGCGTCTCTGAGCATCCTCATGATGGTGCCAGCAGGTAGACACCATCTTACAGGTAAGGAAACAGCTCAGAGAAGTGGAGGAACTTGCCTCAGGCCACACAGCCAGGAAAAGATGAGACCCCAAGTTGGCTCAGTGGTGGTTTGGCAACTGAGCCCAGGAATGCTGATTATGAGCAAATTCTCTGCTCCCATCAGCCCCCTGGTTCTGTGAGGATGTGGTTGTCATGGGCTATGAATGAGGAAGAGGGAAGGAAGATACAGTTTGAAAAAGTGTGTCCCACCCCTAAGAGGCCAGGCATGGTGGCTCATGCCTGTAATTCCAACACTTTGGGAGGCCAAGGAGCAAGGATTGTGTGAGGCCAGCCTGGGAAACACAGTGAGAACTCATCTCTAAAAATATTAGCTGCAATGAGCTATGATCCTGCTACTGGTGAGATCCTGTCTCTTAAAAAAACTAAAATACAAAGAAATCCTTAGTTGAGATGCTGCAAACCCAGGGGCAGTCTCTAGCGCTGGGCTGCAGGGCTCTGCCTCACTCAGTATTTTCATCAGTGCTGTGGCTGTAGACAAAGATGCTGTCCTGGTCACAAGCCTGGGAGAATGTGTGTGTGTGTGTGTGTGTGTGTGTGTGTGTGTGTGTGTGTGTGTAGGAGCAGGTTTCAGGAACTTGTTGGAGGGGAGAAACTAGAAGTTTCTAGATCCAAACCAAATCTAAAAACAATCTGAGCTGATTGTGATAGGCTGAGTGTACTTGGATGAAATCAAGCAGAGATAGACTCAGAAGCTTGCTCCGAGGTTCCCAAGCCCGACTGCTCACAGGGGAGACAGGTGGGGAAACCATGTAGTGTCCAAGGCACAGGTTCCCAGATCTAAGCAAGGTCTTTGTCAACTTCTTCCCTTGTGGGCAGGGCAAGGACAGTGAATTTAGATGAGAAGAGAGAGACGGGACCCAGCACTCAGGCTGTCGTGTAACTTCTCAAATGCCATGATTCACTTGAACACGCATTTCTGTGAAGGCAAGGATGCCACAGGGCTGATCGCCGATCCCTACCTGCGAGAAACAGGCCTTTAAACTTTCCATAGGCCAAACCATAGGCTGGTTTGCACAGATAGGAGAAAGGTCACTGAGACAGACAGCTCAAAGGATGGGAGTGGCCCAAGGCGTGTTCATCAGGTGCTCCTCCGTGGAATTGATGGCTGTGGCTTGGTGAGGTCTAGTGACAGGCCCTCTGCTCAGCCGCCCTCAGTGTCCTCCGACAGATTTCCTCAATCCCCCGGCCTGGCTTTGGTGCATTGGTATGTGCCTGGCACATAGTAGGAGCTCCATAAATGAACAGAAAGAGATCTACACACTCCAGTTCACGGTGTGCGTCTGTATGTGCGTGCGTGCGTGTGTGTGCGTGCCTGGGCCTGCCTATGTGCAGAGTGTCCTTTTCCCTGGAGGGGCGGGTCAGTCCTGGCGGTTCCTTCTTGCTTTAGCAATGACAACCCAATGCCTCTGGTTTCCAACCAGCGTAGGCTTTAATTGCCTGAAAATAGACGATAGATGCAAGGAAAATAATGAGGCCTAATTATGTTAATTAAACGGCTAATTCATTAATTAACGCACTCGCATCCTTGGCTTAGAAAGCCCCTCTGCGGTGGCCAGTTGGTTGGTTCGGCTCCAGCTGCGGAGGAGGGGCCTGCCTGGGCACGGATGGCAGGCGGCCCTCCTGGGTGGGGACCCCCAGAGGCTGGGCTGCCAGGACGTCCCTTGGCCGCCCCTGCTTGGGTTCCCCTGGCCCGGGCCCTGCAGGCTGCTCCCTGTTGCCCTGTCTGGGAAGTGGGCGGTGGGTAGATCCAGGCCTGGGGCCGTGTCCTCCAGGAGCTTCCTGGTGACTTCTTGGGTGACCTTCCAGGCTGGAAGAGGCATAGATGGGTAGAGTCCCACAGACAGAGGGGGCAGGGCTGTCCAGTGGGGACAGCTCGGGTGGCTGTGAGACCCATAGATGGAAGTGCATGGAAAGTGGAATGAGCTTGCAGCTGGGACAGTCTAGGAACTCCTTCTGTAACCTGGCACCTGGACCCTGTGGATAAGAGCAGGGTAGCAGGTGCCTGGTTGTGACCACAGAGGGTCTAGCCACTATTCACAGGACACAGACGTGCCCTTTTCGGAGCCCTTCCCAGGCCTCCCCCACCCAGGGCAGCCTTGATGCCTTCAGGTCAGGAACCCAAATGTGTTTTCCCAACACACTATTTAGAGCCCTTGGTAGTTTGCTGTGATACAGTTATGTGTAAGTTCATCCGATTCTCTCTCCCGACAACCTCCAGGGCCTGCAGGGCAAGTGCCCTACTATGCACCCCTGGGACCTGGCTCAGAGCCTGGAACACAGTAGGTGCACACGTGCTGTTTGGGGAATGAATCGTTCATGAATATCAGGGTTTGTGGGGTCAGGCCCTTTGTCACAAAGGCCTGCCCGCCTTCCCCATCACAGCCTGATCTCTGGGTTCCCACCCAGGGCCTGTGAAGTGGGAATGAATTTTATAGTCACAAACTCAAATGGATAAAGATGTCATTTTGGGGGCTGTGTGGAAAAGAGGGTAGAGGTTTCAGTATTGGATTCTGGCTTCACCACTTCTAGGCTGTGTGACCTTATTTGAGTGTCTTAACCTCTCTGGGCTTTAGGCTTCCCTAGGGAAATGGAGACAGTGAGTGCTCCTTTCTCACAGGGTGCTGTGGGCTTTAAATGATACACTGCCGAGTGCGCAGACCAGGCCTGGTGGAGGCAATGCCTAATCACTGGCAGCTTCTTCGATTTCGTTTTTCTTAATACTGCATTTTGAACCATGAGAACTCATTTTTCTTGATGCCAAAAACGTAATCCAGGCAAAGCTGGTCAAATTACAGTTTCTTGGTCACTTCTGGTGGAAAAATTTGTTTCATGGATGAGTCTGCTTGTCCTTGCCCTCTTCTCGGGGTTGGTGCTGAGCTTTGGAGCTCACCGGGCCCTGGCCACCAGGACCTGCCCTGGGCCACTCACTTCTGTTTCTCCCCACTTAGCCTCTAAGCCTGGGAGTCAGATTGCAGGAGACCCCTATACACTGGTCAAATTACCCTCTTGTGTCTTGAACCAAGTGTACCAGTTTGGTAAAAACTCTGCAATCCAAAAATATGCCTGTGTCTGAAACCCAGTGTGTACACCACCACCATCAGCAGCCTTCAGAAACCTGCCCTGTAGGACTGCCAAGCTGGGAGAGAGGCTTGCCCGAAAGGACTTAACAAACACACCATGGCCTGTATTTGTATTTTGATATTCTGTTTATCATGGATTTTTTTTTTTTTTTTTGCTTTATTTATTTGCAATTTTTGGCCGGGGCCGGGTTTGAACCCACCATCTCCAGTATATGGGGCCGGTGCTCTACTCCTTCAGCCATGGGCACTGCCCATATTTATTTATTTTTAAAGAGATGGGGGTCTCACTCTGTCACCCAGTTTGGAGCGCAGTGGTATAGCTCACTGCAGCCTTGAACTCCAGGACTCAAGCGAACTTCCCGCCTTTACCTCCCAAAGTGTTGGGATTACGTGCACCAGTCACCCTGCCTGGACTGATTTTTAAAAATATGGCATTGAGTATTATTTATGCTGATCAGTGAGTTTTTGGTGCCCACTGGGGGGTGGCAGGATGGGGAGGAAACTTTTTCTCCTTTTCTCATAGCCTTCCCATCTCCCCTGCTAAATCCCTGTCCATGCATCATGATTTGACACCAAAGCCAGGACAGGGTATCTTGGTTGTTCAGTTTCTCCACTGACTGCCCTCCTGCTGGTGCCCTCATGTGGGATAGTCAGCAGGAAACGGAGTGTGGGCTCCAGTCTCTTCCCCCATGGCATCCGGCCTTGCTTAGATGCTCCTTTGGCTGCCCTGGAGGCTGCTGGGGGACTGAGCCTCCTTCCAGCCAGAGGATGGATGTCTCCAGCAGAGACATCTCCACAAGGTCCTTGGGGTCACCCCACTACCCGGACAGGTCCCCCAAACCACAGCCACTCAGGCATGGAGAGGGAGGGTTCTTCAAGGAGGGAAGAGAGCTCCGGCTGGTGCCAGGTAGAATTCAGCACCAGGGAGAGGGAATCGATTGCTTTATTGCTGAGACTTAATTTGAAGAAAGTGAAACTAAAGCTTCATAAGAAATATGATTATTATACAATGCTTAAGCCTTTGCCTAGAGGGCCTGAGCCCTGCTTGACTCGCCCCTGTCTGGGGTAGCAGGAACCACAATCTCACTCTCTAATTGGAATGGATTTCACAAGTGCAATAAAAGCAACCACCTAGACATGGGAACTTGTCGCTTGGAGCTGTCTCCAGGCAGACTTGATAAATGTGGGCATTCTGCACAGCTCCCATCTCCTGACCTCTGGCCCTGAGGCCCTCCTCCCCTACAATGGATGATGACAACAATAATAAAGACAACAACAACGACGACAACAACACAATAATAAAAGCAGTGGAACATTTAGTGAGCACTTATGCACCAAGCACTGGGCTTAGCACTTTGCAGGCACTATCTCTTTGGATCCTCTGTTAACTCTATGAAGAAGTGTATTAGTCAGCTATTACCACAAAATTGCTGTGTAACAAGCAGCCCCCCAAAGTCAGTTGCTTAAGATAGCAATCAGTTATTTTCATAGATCTGATGTTGCCTGGGAGTTAGCTAATCTTTTTTTTTTTGTAGAGACAGAGTCTCACTTTATCACCCTTGGTAGAGTGCAATGGTGTCACATAGCTCACAGCAACCTCCAACTCCTGGGCTTAGGTGATTCTCTTGCCTCAGCCTCCCAAGTAGCTGGGACTACAGGCACCCGCCACAAAGCCCGGCTATTTTTCTGTTTTTCAGTTCAGCCGAGGCCGGGTTTGAACCCGCCACCTTCGGTATATGGGGCCAGCGCCCTACTCGATGAGCCACAGGCGCCGCCCTGGGGTTAGCTAATCTTGTCTGGCCTCAGCAGAGGTTAATTGGTCTCCATGCCACATTTTCTGTCCTCTTTCTGGGACCAGGGCACTTTCTTCTCAGGTAGGTGGCAGAGGTATAAGAGAGTGAGTGGAAATACCCATGGTCCTCCTGAGGCCCAGGCACCAAACTGATTCCCTTTCCCTCTTTCTCGTTCTGTTGCCAAAACAAGTCACCTAGCAAACTCAAAGTGAAAGGCGGGAAATAATTTCTTGCCTCTTCAGTGGGAGACGTTGCAAAGTTACAGGGCAGAAGTGTGGCTACCAGGAGAGGTGAAGCACTGGGACCACAAGTCCAATCTCCATGGGCAGGTGACTACTATCTATCCCTGTTTTACAGATGAGGAACGCAGGGGCCAGAGAGGAACAGTTGCATCCCCAGGGCTACCTGGGCTCAGCTAGCTGAGATGTGGAGCTAAGCCCAGGTGATTCCTGAGTCTGCGGTCTTAGTGACCCTCTTGTCATTATCCACTTCAGTGGTTGAGCCCACCCTGGCTGCGGTAGCTCATCAGGAACCAGCCCATTCTGTCCTCAGACACGTGGCCGGTCTTGCCATTGAGGCTCCCAGTGATCCTGGCCACTGCCCTCCGGTTCTCACCAGCCCAGGAACGGGCTCTGAGAAGGGGCAGAAGCACCCTTGTCTGATCTTCATTCTGCCCTGTGAGGGAGACCTGGCTTCCCCAGCAACCTCAACCCATGACTCGATGTGTCCCCAGTCCTGTGACCTCAAACTCAGCCCAGAAGACTCATTCTGAACTCAGCCTTGCAAGTGATCGGCACCCCAAACTCTCACCAACTTCCCTCTCTACTCCCCAACCTGCCCTGAGACATGGGCTCACCTGATACGAATTCCCTCACAACAGTTGCCTCTGGGGCACATTTGGGCCTTGACCCCTCCCTTGAGGCCCTAAGTTCCCAGCCTGTGACATTGTGCTCAGGAAAACTCAGGGACCCACAGACTCTCACCACCTGACTCTTTTTAAAGTTTTTATTATTTCTCTATTACCCAAGTAATACATGTTCATTGCAGGAAAATTAGAAAATACAGAAAAGCATAAAGAAAAAAAAAATCAAGTGTAACCAGTTTAGAGGCATCTCCGCTCTTTAGGGGTATAAACATGAAACGGTTTTATTTTCTCCAATAACTGCCACACTCTGCTGTCTCTAAACCATCCTCTCTCCCTTCCTGCTGGGTGGTGAGTCCATAAATGACATCTCCGTCTAATTCTGTAATTTTCCACTTTGGGTTATTAAGACTGGCTCATTCAGTCCCATTTATCTGAAAACTCCGGTCCTGAATTCTGTGCCTGCCTGTCTCCCTTCCACCCCTCCCTGGGGGGGTGCACGCACTCCAGCAGCCCAGCTCGGATGCCTCTCTCTCCCCTTTCCCTTTCTGGCCGCACCCGGCTGTGGCATTGGGCTGGGGGACACAGGGCTCATACAGTCGCTTTGGGGGTTCTAGATGTGCTGTAAATTGCCTGTGGGCAGATGGCCATTCCTAAGGGTCTCCTGGTGAGGGAGGGGCTCCTCTCTGTCCTGGCTCCCAGGCCCTCCCTGTCCCTCATGGTTCAGCCACACCTTGTGGCCAGCCCCAGCTATGGCTTTCTGCCATGTTTTGCTGATGAGTATCCCTTTTTCCCAGGCTGCCGTGGCACCTGCAAGCCTGTGACCCTCAGTTTTCGGGCTGGGTGTACCTGCTGCAGCTGGGTGCAGAGCGTTGGTTCTTGTACCCACCCCGCTGGGCAAGCCCCAGGCTCTAGGCCAATGAGTCCTTCCCCGGGCTCGGTGGGCATAGGGGAAGCCAGCAGTCAAGCACTCGGCTAGGGAAGCTGGTCTCCCCTCCCTGCAGGACATGGGCTGGAGGGAGATTCCCTTGGCCTTAGGGAGGGGGAAAAAAACCACATTTTCCACCTTCAAGTAGAGGAGAGGGGAGGACATGGCCATTCCTCCCTCTTGACCTCTGTTAACTCACATCTAGAGAGGGACTGGGTGCTTGTGGAATGGACTCCTGACTGCCTGCGGTCCTGGGGTCCCTAATGCCACCACCTCCCAGGGACCCTCTTTTGGTGCCCTGGTCAAGTCCTTTCACTTGGCAGTGTTCACCTGTGGGGTGACCACCCAGCAACAACGGCTGACCCTCCTCTTTCTTCCTATCCTTGGGGTAAGTTGTTGGTACTTATCTCAAGTGTTTCTGTCCCCCCAGCTGATTGGATCAGAGATGGACACCTGCCCCCAAGTGGGCCTGGGACAAGAGGTTTCTGCAGAGGCCAGAACCAAAGCTGGGGACCTCAGGAGCAGGGCCGTTGTGTCCCCAAGAGCTGGACCTCAGAGAGAGAAGATGACAGGGTGCGGTTCTGAGTGCCATGCAACTCATAGCTCCTATCTCTCAGGGCTCCTTGGTAGGGGGGGGACAGCCTTGTGAAAACTCCCCAGCCAATTAGACAGGGTCTGTTGTTTGAAACAGTGTCCTTCCTAACGAGGACACAAATGCTTATGAATGTCTACATGCAATGTTTAATTAAAATGAGGTCTTACTTTCAACGTTTCCCAAATTGTTGTCTATTGATGTTAATAGATATCCTGTGGAAAATGGGATAACTTAACTGCTGTCTCTAAACCATCCTCTCTCCCTTCCTGCTGGGTGGTGAGTCCATAATGACATCTCCGTCCAATTCTAATAAGTTAAGTTTCTTTACTGCAGGACTTCTCAGAGCCTTTAATGATTCAGTGACTATGCTTTTGTGAGTATGCACGTGGTTTCTCCAACTTAGGTGATCACATTGAATTCATGGAACAGTTTCTGCAGTTCAGATAACAGTCTGGGGAATTCTAAATAATTGTGTTATACTGTGGTATAATTTTTATCATCTTCATCATCTGTGCTAATAATTACTCAGTACTTGTTACAGGTGAAGTAAATTTTCCTGATGAATTATCTTGTTTTCTTCAGATTAGTGAACGGAGGCCCAGATTAGTTAAAACCTTGCTTACTGTCACACAGAAAGCTAGGACATAAAGGACCTTGCTGAAGCACTGGGGTATTACAGGTTTCTCTACTTAACCATGATGCCTTCCTGACCGCCCCTGCTTCCCACCCGTCAGTAAATATTCACAAATGTGTGTGGTGGGCTCTCTGACAAACGTGTCGGACTTAGCAGCCTGACCTCCCTTGCCGGACATTATTTAGGGCTGAAATGCCTGCAGAGCGGTCATCTGGCTGCCACTGCCAGCAGCTTGGCCTGAGAGGAGCCTGCGTCCCTGTCACTGGGCCCTCGGGAAGATGTGAAGGCTTGGAGCCAGCTCTGTCCAGGCCAGGGGCTCCTGGGGACGGAGGTCGCCATGGCCACTTGGCAAGGGCTCCTCCTGCGTTTCCCATGAGACTGTAGGGGCAGGCCTGGTGACAAGTCACATCTAGGGGCCACACCAGGAGGAAAGGGGGTGCCCCCAACCTTCCTGAGCTCGCCCCTGGTCACAGTGGGTTCGACCCGAGGTGGACCCGTGATCAGTTGGGGTCTCTGCGCTCTTCAGGGCACCCGAGAGACTCCGAGGCCCCTGAGCTGTGCGTGTGTACAGAGGGGAGGTGGGCAGAGCACGGGGCAGGAGGGTGGGGTGACAGGGCATGTGGGAGGCACAGAGGCAGGGTCAGGGACAGAGAGGATGCAGCTCTCTCAGCCCAGCTCCAGCCCCTGCCCAGATGTGCTCGCACTTCCTACCCTTAGGTTCCAGGAGATCCCCCTACATCCTTCCAACAAATGCCGTGTTTTTCCTCACTTTAGTTCACGAGTGTGTTCTTACCGGCAGTTGGCGAGCCTGCCCCGTCCACTACTGCAAGGCCATGCTGGCTGCTCAACCACCCCTTGCGAACCTTGAAATCCTCAGAGGACTAGTAGGTGACAGCATGGGCGTCACTGTGGAGGGCCGGGGGGCTGGGAGATGACCCGGGCCATTGGGTCTCAGCCTCAGGCCTCCTGATTGCTGTCTGAGAGTGGGCCCCGCACCAGAGGCCCCGAGAGGTGATGAACCAGCCAGGGGCAGCAGGAACGGTCGGCTCAGCTGGCCGGTGGGGGGATAGCTCTCTCACCCGCAGGGCAGCTGAACAGCTGCGGCGAGGCTCTGCTTAGGAAGGTGCAGGGCTGAAGGAGGCCAGCGGGGTAGTGAAGCACCCGGGCTGCCAGCAGTGGGGAGAGGGACTGGTCCCTAGGCTGAGAGATACGGGAAAGGAGGGCAGAAGGGCGGCTGCTCCTTAGTGGTGGGTCTGTGCCTCTGGTCAGAGGAGGGAGGCACTGCCCAGCAGAGATGGGGCTGGGGCAATAAAAACCCAACCCCTCTCCCCTGTGCCTGTCCCATCTCCTGCCTGTGCCTCTGTGGGCTGAACTGACAGCCAGGCAGAGGGCAAGAGATCTGGATGCCATCCACAAAGGCCCACAGACCAGGGCAGGAGGGGAGAGTGGCTCTAGGGGGGTAGTGGAGGCCACCACTGAGGGGACCTTCTTGGGGAGCAGATCCCTGCTAGGCCAGGCTCAGATTTCTGGCCACCCCAGGACCCTCCTTCTTACATGAAGAGAGTATCCTAAGAGAATGGGATTATTATTATTATTATCAAGTTGCTGCAGGTGAGAGAGATAGCAACTCTCTACTCTGCTATTAGACTGTGTTCCTTTCCCTAATTGAGTAGCCTTATTGCTGCACCAGTCCAAATACAACTGCTGTCTCTTTTAAGTAAGGTCAACAAATGCCTAGTACCATCTGGGGTGAACGAAGGACTTGACAATGAAAATGTACTTGGTACTATGACTGGCATACAGCAAATACCAAGTATAAGTTAGATCCTATTACTATTAATTTTTCATGCAGAGCAAGAATCAGAGTCCATCACGCTAAGACTTGGCATCCTAGGCTGGGGAAATCCTGTCTTGCAAAGGGTCCCGCTGGACCATAAAAGTTAGAGCAAGGTTCACGGCTTCATCCCCAACATGGGAAGGGTGAGTCTTTGGGGTGTGCTCCCAGAGGCCAGGTTTGGGACTCTCAAAGAGAAAAGGACTGGGGACTGATTGCTGAGCCTGGTGTGGACCTACTGCCTGCCAAGCACAGTGCTAAGGGCTTCTGGGGAGGGAGCTCCTGCCTTCTCATCATAGCACTTTGAAGGAGGTACCATCATCACCCCCATTTTACGGATGAGGAAACTGAAGCTTTGAGGGCTGGAGTGACCTGCCCAAGGTCATGTGGCTAGTGAGTGGCACACTGAGCACCACCCAGGTGTTTCCTAGAGAGAACCACACCCCCCCCCCCAAGTCTGTCACCCTCTTGTCCATATCCCTGCTGCTAAACAGGCATGATGACAAATTTTTCTTGGATCAAAGAATGAATGAATGAAAGCAAGAATTGCACTCCTAACCCTGGGAAGGTTTATTTTAGGGCTCCTGGATTCAGAAACGCTAACAGACCAGCCACGCATGTCCCCTTCTCCTGAGTCCCCTGGCAGGATCAAGTCCCTTCGGGAACACAGCCAGTGCAGCTGCTGCGTCTGCCTGGGCAGAGGGTCTGAGCCAGCATGCGGAAGGAGTGGCTTACTGGGCACTTCTCGCCTCTCTTTTCCTTCTCCTCTGGTCCCCAACCCAAAGGTAAAAAGTTCACACTGGCGGCCATCCGTCGCGGCTGTCAGGCGGCCGTGTGATCTCTCTGTGGTTTTATTACTTAAAAATGGCGGAGCATCTGGGCCGGGGAATTTTCCAAGGTGTTTGCGGCTGCCACGGGTCCCATTTATATTGTGCCTGAGTTTCCTTCCCGGTCTCCTTGAGACAAGTGACCAGCAGGCCCTGCTGTGAAGGCCAAATCAGTCATTTGCCAACAGGAGCCTGGCCATGAATTATCAGGGGAGGCCTCGACGGGGAGCTGGGGCCGGGGGCGCGGGGTGACAGTAAACATCTCCCCAGGATGCATCCCCCATCACTCACGGGCGGAGAGCAGATCTAGGCACACACGTGCGGCCCCCATCTCTAAATCTTGGCCTGACCTGGGAGAGAGACAGAGGTGACTTTCAAGGGAGTCCGTCTGCAGGGGACTCCGGCAGTTTATGGCGGGCGTGTTTGTCTGCCCGGCAGGGACGCCTCTGGCTCCGAGTGCCAGCTGGAAAACGCTGACCTTCGGCTTAATTAATTTATTCATCCACTTATACTTTTACTTGACAAAAATCTACTACTGAGCTTTGGGTACGTGGAGGGGATGCATATTTAAAATTTCCTGGGCGATGCAAAATGAAGGTCTTTATTTTAGGGGGGCAATGGGGCTTCGAGGTCAGGTTTCCTCTTTGTGTTCTTGTGTCACCCTGCCCCAGCTTGAGGACCCTGCCTGCCCACCCCTTGCTCTGTCTGGGGTCGAGAGGCTCTCTGTGCCCAGGAGAGGGGGCAGCTGCCCTGGCCTGGGGGGGTGGGGGGGTCTCTCTGCCCAGGACGTCTGTTGGCCGCCAGCCCCTGCACTGGGCACTTACCTGCCAGATTTCATCAAGTCCTTGCAATGAGCCCATGACATATGTAGGTTCTGCGACTGTCCTAGTTTGCAGAGAGGGAGAGGAGCACAAAGAGGCTAAGAAGTCGTCCAAGGTCAACAGTGAGTGGGTGCTGCAACTTGGATTGGAACTCAGGTCCATCTGCCTGAAGTCCCATGGGAGGAAGGTGCTGTCTGCGGTGTGCAGGGCCCGAGCCCTGAGAGCCTCCTGTCGAGAGTGTCCCAGCCACCTGCCACTGAAATCTGAGTGTGGCGTCTCCACCTGCTCCAGCCCATGGGAAGGGGAATCTCCTGGTATAGGAGATTGGGGACAAGAAGAAGGTCCTTAAAAATTAGAAAGAGGGACTGAGAAAGGAGAAATGAGGTGTACAGGGTAAGGGATGGGACTGAGATGAGGCAGAGAGAGGAACAGAAAGAGAGGGCAGAAAGGTGGGGCGCAGCTTCGGGAGAGTGGAGGAGGCTAGTCCTGCAGGCCTTATGCAGGCCCTTTCCTCTCTGTCTGTCCTTCTGACTACCTGTGTCTCTCTGCCTCTGGCTCCTTTGGTTTCTGAACTTCTGTGGCCCCAGCCATATAGCTGCAAGGTCCTGAGGAGAGCCTTGGTCTTCCTGAGCCTCAGTCTCCCAGCCTGCAAAGTGGGGAGAGCAGCGTGGGTTTCTGCGAGGACTC
Source organism: Perodicticus potto (assembly GCA_963574655.1). Taxonomy (NCBI): domain Eukaryota; kingdom Metazoa; phylum Chordata; class Mammalia; order Primates; family Lorisidae; genus Perodicticus; species Perodicticus potto. The sequence continues at coordinate 60,951 of CAUYRH010095209.1, forward strand.
TGGGAGGAAGGTGACCAGCTCATCCCATTTGTTTAGGACTTTCCTGCTTCTACAGAGGTCCCCAACCTGGCCAATCTCTTGATCCTGGACTGACAGGGCAGTTGGCCACTCTGGGAGGCGGTGGCTCGTGGTCCCCAGCCCTGCACACAGGGCAGGACCTCTGTCTTTGGCCTTCTTGGTTCTCCTGCTCTCTCCTCCCAAGGTCCTGCCTTGTCTGCTGTGAGTCTCACTGCCTGTTCCTCTGACTGTCCCCTCACCTCCTGGTCTCCGTCTCCAGCTCCTCCTCATGTCTTCTGGAGATTCTCCACCTCTTCCTCTTTCTGCCTCTCTCTCGGCCTCATTTCAGCCCCACTCCCCTGTTCTGGAGGCCCTGCTTCTCCTTTCTCTGTCCCACTTTCTAATTTTAGGGACCTCCTTTTGTCCCTGGTCTCTGTCCTAGACCAGAGTTTCCTACTTTTCCATGGGCTGGATTGAGGGAAGGTGTGGAGAGAGGGTGGAGACACTCCTGCTCCTTTTGCAGTGACCCTGAGACCCTGACCTGGAGGCCCAAGCCTGGGTGGGGTCTTGAGGGCAGGTTCAGGGCCAGCAAGAGGGATGACCCGGAGGGCCAGCCACCACCCCGCCCCCAGCTGGGGCACTGCCCTGACCAGGAAGGCAGCCGGCCGGCACAACTGCCCCTGCAGCAGCCTCCAGCCTGTCTGTGCTCAGACAAGGGCAGACTCTTTCAAAGATAATTTATTGGCTGATACCTCATTGCCCATGGTAATAGCTTGTGCTTAAATAATAATAAGCTTGATTGCCGTGCAGTCGTTAAACTTTTTTCCCATTCAGTTTAACTGACCGTTTTGTGTGTGGTTTGGAAGAAGGGGGGAGAAAGAGCCCAGTCATTATCCCGGGCCTAGAATGGGAGTTAATTTCTAATGAAGGTATAATTTTATTCCGATGATTTTACATTTAATTAACTAAAGCTACAAGTAATTTGAAATTACATGGTGATGGGGGCCTTACCTTGGGATCGCAGAGGCCAGAGGAGGGGGATGAAGGCAGGGGAACAGAGGGGTGGGACATCTAGGGAGGAAGGGTGAGTGGAGGAGGGGGACAAAACTAGGGGAACCCCCTGGTGAGCACTGAGTGGGATCCAGGGCCCGTTACTGCTTGGACCCCCCACCTTAACTCTTTGTAGTAGGAAGAGCCATTGTCTCCACATTATAGGTGGGGAAAGGAGGCTCAGAGCAGAGGAAGAGTGGACCCTGGTTTTTGGCCTGTCCTTTCTTCCCGCCTCTCCCTGTTCTGGAAGCAGCACTCGCCTGCCCAGCTCCCCGCCCTTGACCCTATCCTGTGGAGCCACCAAGTTGTTCCTTGGTTCTGACCCCTGGAGCCACTGTATGGGGCTGATGACCCCCTTCTCTGGGATTTTTGAACTTGGGCACGAATCAGGCAGAGACCTTTTGGTGGCTGAAGGATAAGATTTGCTTTTCTGTTTTGTGTAATTTTAACTTACATTCAGTTCAGTAAGGGGCAAATCAGAAGGGGACAGCTGGGTGGAAGTTTACATACGTTCACGTCCAGGTCTCTGTCACTCAGATCAAGCACCTGCAGGCTCCCTCACTTCTTCTCCAGTCGATGCTTCCCCAAACAATGATGTGTGACGTCCGTCACCACAGCTGAGGTTTGCTCTGTGGGGACTTTGTGTGGGAATCAGCGCGGGTTCTTCTGCGTCTGGCCTCTCTCATTCTCTGCTTGCCGAAGTCGCCCACATTTGTTGCCTGTCACGGTGGTTTGTTCATTTTTCATTTTTGTGTAGGATTCCATCGTATGAATTTGCTATAATTTGCTTACTTATTTTCTTGATAGGCATTTGTGTCAACTCTAGTTTGGGCCGATTACGAACACTTCTGTTAGGAACGCTCGTGGGCCTGTCTTTTGGTGGGTAAAAATACTTGTTCTCTTGAGTACATGCCAAGAGTGGAATTTCTTGGTTCGCTCCCTCTCCCCCTGCCTGCCTCCACATGGTTTTCCAAAGTAGTTATACTGATCTGTATTTTTCTCAACAATTGAGGAGCATTCTGGTTTGTCTGTATTTTTTTTTTTTTTCCTAACAGTTGATATTGCCAGGTGTTTTACTTTTGGCCATCTGGGTTTTACTTGGAATTTTCCTGGTGACCAGTGATGTTCATGGTGTCGACTTATGTTATTTGGATATTCTTTTCTGTGATGTGCCTTGCTGTGTGTCCCTGACCCCATGTTGAAAACTAACTTCTGGTGTGGTATTAAGAAGTGGGGCCTTTGAGGGATGAATACCTCAGGATGAGGGTTCTGCCCCTATAAATGGGATTAGTCCCCTTATAAAACAGACCCAAGGCAGCTCATTTACCCTTTCCACCACATGATGATGAGGAAGGAAGGTGCTAACTAGGAGGCAGACAGCAAGTCCTCACCAGACAGTGAATTTGCATGTGTCTTGGATCTTGGACTTCCCAGCCTCGAGAACTGTGAACAATACATTTCTGTTGTATGTAAATTACCCAGATTAAGCTATTCTGTTATGGCAGCACATGTGGACTGTGACATGTCTCTTCAAGTCTTTTGACAATTTTCAAAAAATTGAGTTGCCTGTTTTTCCCTTATTTATTTCTAGGAATTAAAAAAATGTATCCTGACATTGCTTTTTCACTCTTTCAACAGCACCTTTTGATAACTAGATGTTCTTAATTTTAATGAAGTCTAAAGGTAACCGCACAGGTTCAGGGAGCAGAGCACTGTGATAGTTAACAGTACCTACCAGGGGGATGTGAGGGAGTATTACTGTCACGTGTGTCACCACTCTGACACCCCTCAGCCTGGAGCACTCTCACCTGGCAGTGCCTTATTTTTTAAATAAGATCCTTATTGATGAATAATTCACATACCATATAATTCACTTACGTAAGACTAAATAGTTTGGGGCATAGTCAAAGAGTTGTGTGACCTTCACCATAATCAATTTTACAGCACTTTCATAAGCCCCCAATTAGATTCTGCGCCCAACCCCGTTTGCACCTGGCAACCACTGATCTACTTTCTGTCTCTGTGAATTACCTATTCTGAACATTTCATGTAAGAGGAATTGTACAGAATATGGCCTTCTGTGTCTGGGCTCTTTCACTTAGTGTAATGTTTTCGAGGTTCATTCATTTGTACTATGTATCAGTACTTTATTTCTTGTTATTGTCAAAGACTATTCTTTTACATGAGTATATCACATTTTGTTTATCACTTATCAGTTGATGAACATTTACATTTTTCTACTTTTTAGCCGTGAATGTTGCCATGAACATTCATGTGTAAGTTTTTGTATGGACATATAATGTCATTTTTCTCGGGCGTACTTGCTGGATTGTATAATTATCTTACGTTTAACCATTTGAGAAACTGCCAGATTGTTTACCAAAGAGGCTGTACCATTTTGAATTCTCATAAGCAGTGTATGAGGATTCCAGTTTCTCCACATCCTTGTCAACACTTGTTATTATCTGTCTTTTTGAGGCCATCCTAGTAGGGGTAAAGTGGTATCTAATTGTGGTTTTTTTTCTTTCTAATTGTGGTTTTGATTTTATATTCTCTAATGACTATTGACGTTGAACATTTTGTGCTTATTGGCTATTTGTATATTTCACTCTGTTGCCTAGGCTAGAGTGCTTGTGGCGTCAGCCTAGCTCTTAGATTCAAGCTATCCTCCTGCCTCATCTCCTGAGCAGTGGGATTACAGTTGCAAGCCACAGTGCCCATTTAATTTTTTTCTATTTTTAGTAAAGATGGGGTCTCAATCTTGCTCAGGCTGGTGTCGAACTCCTGGTCTCAAGTAGTCCTCCCATCTCAGCCCCCCAGAGTGCTAGGATTATAGGCACAAGCCATCATGCCCAGCCTAGGGTCCTATTTTAATGCTTGCTTTTCAGTTACTAGAAGGGCATAAACTCTTGAATCCTCCTGCCTCAGTCTCCCAAGAGCTAGGACTATAAGCACCCTCCACCACACCTGGAGTGTGAATTTGCTGTGAGCAAGGCTGATGCCATGGCACTCTGGTCTTGAACTCCTGAGCTCAAGGGATCCTCTCACCTCATCCTCCCAGAGTGGTAGGATTACAGTGCCCAGCTATCTTTACCCGTTAAAAAAATTGGGATCTTTGTCTTTTATTGTTGAGTTGTGAGAGTTCTTTATGTATTCTGGATAGTAGACCTTTATCAGATACAGCGTTTGAAAATATTTTTTCTCACTCTGTGGGTTGTCTCTTCACTTTCTTTATAGTGTTTTTCGAGGAACAAAAGTTTTAAATTTTTATGAAGTCTATCTTTATCTGTTTTTTTTCTTTGGTTGCTTGTGTTTTAGGTGTCATATCTAAGAAGCTATTGCTTAATCTAAGAGTTATACTGATGGTTTTCTTCTAAGAGTTTTTAGTCTTAAGCTCTTATATCCGGGTGTTTCATCTATTTTGAGTTAATTTTTGCGTATGATGTGAGGTAAGGTCCAACTTCATTCTTTTGCTTGTGGATATCCACTTGTCTCAGGCTGAAAGTCTATTTTTACCCCCCAATAAATTGCCTTGGCATCATCGTCACGTATCAACTGACTATAAATGTGAGGGTTTATTTCTGGACTTCCCACTTCATTCCATTCATTTCATGATCTTATGCCAGTGCTATGCAATGCTGATTATCATAGTTTTGAAATTGGGAAGTGTAAGCTCTTCAACTTTATTCTTTCCAAGATTATTTTTGCTATTCTTGCTCTCTTCATTTCCATATATACTTAGGGACAACTTGCACATTCTAAAAAAAAAAAAAAAGGCAACCGGGGCTTTGATACATATTGCATTAAATATGTAGATCAGTTTAGGGAGTATTTTACTTTAACAATGTTAGGTCTTCCAATTCATGAACATAGAATATCTTTCCACTTAGGAATAAATTCTTTAATTTCTTTCAACAATGTGTTGTAGTTTTCAGAATATAAGTTTTGCTAAATTTATCCTACATATTTTATTCTTTTTGATGCTATTATAAATGGAATTGTTTCCTTATTTCATTTCTGGTTCATTGTCATTGTATAGAAATACAGTTGATTTTTTTAATATTGATTTTGTGTCCTGCAATCTTGCTCATTTATTACCTGTAATGGATTTTTTGGGGATATGTGTGTTTCTCAGGATTTTCTACATACAAGATCATGTCATCTGTAAATATAGTGGTACTTCTTCATTTCCAATGTGGAAGCTTTGTAAAATTTCTTTTTCTTGCATAATTGTCCTAGAACTTTCAGGTAGGACTTCTACCCAGTGTCGAATAAGTGGGAGAGTAGACATTCTTATCTTATTCCTGATATTAGAGGCAAAAGAGTCAGTCTGTCACCATTAAGTACGACGTTAACTGTGGTTTACCATAGATGCCATTATCAGGGTGAAGAAGTTACCGCCCATCTCTGGTTTCTTTAGTGTTTCTATCCAGAATAGAAGTTGAATTTTGTTAGACATGTTTTCTATTTCTATTGAGGTTATCATGCTATATTTTTATTCTTTATTCTTTTCCATTGATATGGTATATTACCTTAATTGACTTTTGTATGTTAAACCACCCTTGCATTCATGGGATAAACCCCACTTGGTCATGGTATATAATCCTTCTAAAATATTGCTGGATTCATCTTTCTGGCAATTTGTGGAGGAATTTTGCTCTACCTTCATAAGAGTAATTGTAGTTTTCTTTGTTGGGGTTTTGGTGAAGTATCTATTTTTATAGATAATGTGTTCCTGAAGTGTGTTCAGAAATTGAATGTTTCTCAGAGAGATAAACCTATTACAAAATTCCTAATTCTACCATAATACTTTGACCCAATCTTCAACAGGTTTCCAGGATTCTAAACATTCTTTCCTTCTGTCTTTCCCTCCTTCCCCTTCACAATCAGCATGAGGTTGACTGGTTTACACCCAGAAACCATCTGATAGAGACTTTATCACACCTCTCAACATTACCAGTGATTTCTACCTTTGCTTATTTGTTATTTTTGGGAATAACCTATTTTATTATTATGATTATACCTTTCATTTTTCCTCCCTTTTTTCCTTGTCCTTATTAAACAGCAAAGTAGATGTGCAATAAGACATCAAAATCATTTCCTGGCACAAAGATGGTTGTGCTTTCAAAAAGTGAGCTGCAGGCACTCAGGCAGCATCCCAGGCATGGCCCCAAGGGTTCACTTATAGGCTGGGTCACTGAGGGCCAGATCTGGCTGTTGAAAGGTAGTTAAGGAATCTGTGCATAAGAAACAAAAAGTGTGGACTCTGTGAATTCGGCCTCTGCTATGGGGTCCCTCCTGACATTCCATTTGTTTCCCTGCCCTCCCCCTTTACCATGTAGATATAACCTCCTTTTCTTCTTGCCTTTCACCTGTTTTACTTCTTTTGGGCCCAACATTATGATGATTTCTGTTCTTGCTTTATCTTGGTTGTGCTAGACTGAGAAGTCCCCAAAGGCAGGAACTGAGTCTTTCTCTGTTTTGTGTCACCCCAGTGCAGGCCAGCTCTCCAGACACCTGGACCTTCCAGACAAAGAAAACAATTTGGGATCATGGTCATATCCTTGGGGAGTCAGCAACCTTCTCTCCTCAGGCCTTCTCAGTGATGGGAGTGGGGACAGGGAAGCTAGGCTGCAGTGCCTGGCTGTCTTTATTCTCCACCCCACCCATCGTCCTACCTGTTGCACTTGCCTCACCCCACCCTGCTCAACCTATCCCATACACACCTGTCATGGATACCCCTGCTTTGGCACAGTACTATGGACTCATGTCCACTGTGGTTTGGGTCATTTCCTAAAGGTCTGGGGCTAGCAGAGTGTGAACTATAGTGTGGTACATGTAAAAACAACCTGGAGCACCTTAAGCTCCTCAATTCCCTAAAACACTTCTTATTCAGGACCCAGTCACCAGCATTTTCCTTGAGCACACCTCCCTCAGAGAACTCCCTTCTTTCTCCTAAGGGACTGGTGAATATTACAGAATTTCTTTATTATTCAGCAATTTAGTCTCTGCCCCTCCATGCCAGGCCACAGTAGATCTCTGTTTGCATAAGCTATAAAGACCCTTGACAAGCAAATGCACCATTTGGGTTAAAGACAAAATTTTCCACTCATCTACAACAAAGGCTAATGTAAAAGCAACCATTGCAATGTCTTAGCATCTTTCCCCTTTCTGTTACATCTGTAGTCCATGCAGCCCTCAAAGAGTGGTTTTCAAATGAAAATAACTATTGTTTTCTGAGGCCTTACTGTTCTGGGTACTGTTTTGAGGACTTGACCTGCAGTCTTTCACTTAATTCCTCACAACATCTCTGTGAGGTGGTGTATCAGTTAGATGTGGCTGTGTAACAAACTACCCCAGAACTTAGTGGCGTAAAACACAACCATTTATTTAGCTCAAGTTTCTGTTCTCTATGTTGGCAATTTGGGCTAGGCTCAGCTAGATGGTTCTTCTGGTCTTGGCTGGGCTGACTTATACAGGTTTATCTGTGGTTAGCTAGAGGGTTAGCTGGTGATAGATGGCATCATTTGGGTTGGCTGGGTTCTGTTCTGTGGTCTCTCATTCTCTAGCAGGCAAGCCACTGCCTGGCTTATTCACATGGCAGTGGGATCAGGAATTCCAAGAGCTAGGAAGAAGAAGCTGCAAGGTCTTGTGAGGTTTAGACTCAGAACTGGCACATTATCAGTTCTACCTCCTCCTACTGGCCAAGGCAAGTCATAAGGCCAGCCCAGATTCAAGGGGTAGGAAATAGACTCTACCCTTTGATGGGAAAAGTTGCCAAGTCACATTGCAAAGGGACAAGGATACAGGAATGAGAGTAATTTGCCACATTTTTGTAAACAGCCCACCATTTTATGTATTAGAGAGGTTAATGGTTATCTCTTTTTCCCACAGTTCTGTGTTTTAAAGGATTCACTAAGAAATCCTCTATTCCAGAGAGTGAGTGGGTGTGAGGATTTTCTAGCGAGCCCTTTATAAGTGTCATTGGTGATGATGGCAGTGGCCTGGAGTAGGATGAGGTGGCCTCCAGAAGGAAGGAGACCAGTGGGGGCTCGGGATATGACTTGAGATGGCTAGCAGGTCTCTGTGGCCAGAGTTGGGGCAGAAAGAAAGAAGGAACTGGCAGGAGAGGCTGAAGCAGTAGGCAGGAGTTCAATCATGCTGGAGCTGGAGCTACCTGTTCAGGCAGCTACCTGTTGGTCCTGAGTTGATGGGAGTAGGGGCAAGGAAGGGCTGTAGCAGGGAGGGATGTGCTCATCTGTACATTCCTTCCTTCCTTCGTTCATTCACTGAGCACTTCTTGATCACCCCATGGCATGCCAGGCTCTGGGCTGGGGGGCTGGGCACACTGGGGCTACGGGGAGACCCAGACACAGCCTCTGGCTCACCACTGAGCTGAGGCAGAAGTGTGGGGGCAAGTGCTGAGGAGGTCCCCAGCCCTGTGTGCAGGCAGAAAAGAAGGCTTCCAGGAGTGAGTGGAAGGCTGGTGGAGACCTGCTAGGTCTCTGAGGGACGGTGAGGAGGGAGTACCTTCTGGGGACACAGAAGAGGCACTGACCTACACTGGCTGCTGTGGTATCTGACCACCATGGGAGCCTGACCAGGAAGGGCTCTGGTTTGCTTTTAATGAAAATCTCACGAATGTTATGTCAATCAGGTTGATAAAAAATATCTCAGATTGTATGTGAAACCCGCACACTGCACCCCATGATTGAATTATTGTACACAGCTATTGATTCAATAAAAAAAAAAAAACTATAAATACAATTCAGCACATAAATAAATTAAAAAAAGAAGGCAAAAAAAGAAAAAAAAAAAAGAGCCAATGCTGTGCTTGGCTCTGTGCTGGGCCCTAGGCTCAGTGAGACCTCCATGACCTTGTATAGGATTCTCTCAGTGGCCCAGGAGGCAGGAGCTGCGTCTGTCACCCCTGTGCCCCACCCCCACTTCACAGAGGAGCCATGAAGGCACTCTCTGGAGCTGGAGAGCTGGGATTTGATCCCAGGAAGCAACTGTTTGGAGGTCAGGGGTGTGGCTGATGGACTGTAGGGAACCTGCGAGGATAGCAGATTTGGGAGACCTGCAGGGAGGGCCTGGGGCTGGCCGCGGGAGGGTAATTTGTTAGAGGTCGGGAGCTGGGAGCTGGCAGCTCCTGGGTGGCACCTGCTCTTGGGAAGGCATTCCCTGCCCAGGAGAGTAGGAGCCTGGTGGTGGTGGGGGGTGGGGCTGCATGGGGGACCGTGTGGTGTCCTGCACACTTGTGCTGGGCAAGATGTGCTACCTCCTTCCTCAAGCCAGAGCCTCTCTCCTCCTCTAGGAGGGTGGCCCCATGAAGCCACCAGATTGTCCTCTAGGATCATCTTCTGGGCCTTGGGCCACAGGCATGATCCATTTCCCACATGGGGGAGGAGTTTTTAACCCCCTCCTATTCTTCCCCAGGGTGAGGGAGGGACTTGCCCCAGGGTTGTGGGGATGATTGAACACAGGACACTGGACCCTGGACAGATGACAACAGCAGTGCATTTGTCACATAGGCAAAAGAGGAGGACTCTGCATGTCACGCAGGGACACACAGGGCTGCACTTGGGAACAGGGTGAACAACTGGGGCTGTAGATGACAGGCCGTGGGGTATCAGGATGGTGAGGTGCCAGGTTCTCACAGGGGTGTGAGCCTGGCTGTGCAGGGATCAGCAGGAAATGCACCTGCTCCCCTAGGGAGGGATGTTTGGCCAAAACTTATCCACAGAAATATTGCAGTGAGGGACACTTAGGGTTAGGCCCTCCTGATGAGTGATTCGAACAGAGCCATAATCTCAGGCTCACACTGCAAGGAAGCTGGAGCAGTAGCAGTGGATGAAGAGGGTTTGAGGGCCTGGCTGGGGGTGGGAATTCAGAGCTGGCTCTCCTGCACTCACTAACAAACACTTATTGAGCATCTACTATGTGCTACCCCTGCTGATCTAGGTCTAAGCAGGAAAGGGTGGCAGTCAGACTGAGCAACAGACACAGCAAGTAAGTGAATTACTCAGTCACTTAAGCATGGTAGTCCCTCCCGTGTCCCTCCCCCTCCCCGCTTCCTCTTGATCCTTTTTCCTGACCACGCCTCCTCCCAGCTCCCTACCCCTCTGGAGGCCCATCTTCCCGGCGCCCACTGAGGAGGGATGGTTCTCGGCTCCCGAGGACCTGGTAGGCCCTGCTGGACAGAGCGTGGGCACAGGCAGCCAGCCTGTGGTGGTGTCTGAGGGCTTCCTGCAGGACTTTTGAGGGCTTGGAAGAACTCTGTCCCTCCATGCAGGGCATCCTGAGGATATGGGGTGGGGGCCGACTGGACCAGCAGCACCCTGGAAACTTTCTTACTGCTGGGGGCCTGGGACATGGCCTCGCCCCACACTGCACACATGCAGATGCATACCTGAGCACTATGAGGGGTCTCAGGCCTCTGATTCTGTGTCCATGCGTCTGTGCCTGGGGGCACGGTGTGTGTGTGCTGAGGACAGGGTGCACGTGTGCACCTGTGGCTGGGTAAATGCAGACCTGTGTGTCTGCTGTCTTGTACGTGGACGTCGGCCCATACACATGTGTGTCACCAACTGTGCGTCAGGGCTAACCTGACAGCTTTTAGGACGTTCAAGGTCAGATTCTCCCCAGTAACAGGGGGTGTGCCTGAGATTAGGGAGACCTGCATGGAGAGAAGCCCGACCATGGAGGAGGACTCTGGCCCTTACTGTGTGTGCACATGTGTGTGTGAGCGTGTGTGCTTGCACTTGCCAGGTACAACTGAGCTTTTGAGGTTCCCTGCCCTGTGCACTGCCCCCCACCTGTGGCAGCATCAGCCAACTGCTGTTTCCCAGGGAGGTTTCTGCTCTGAGGAAGTGGGAGGACAGCCCCTCACCCTGGATGCCCTCCACACCCATGGGCCTCAGGTCTGACTCCCAGGCCAAGCCTGGGCTGGGGTGAAGGGCCGCAGAGGATGTGTGGATATTAGAGGGCATAGGGCACTCTGGCAGGGTGGTGTGGCAGCTGTGGGCCTAAGAAACAGCGTGAGGACACCTCCGTGGAGCAGTGTCCAGTGTGGCATGTAGAGCTGGGGCCCCTTCTGCTTGCTAAAGTTTCTGGGTGGGCGGGCCGACCAGGAGGGGGTAGTCGGTGCCTGGAGGATCGTGTAGCAGAACAACACACACCACCTCCGCTGGGAGGCTCACGTGCCAGGCCCCGTGGAGTGCGAACGCTGAGTTCTTGCACCTGTTCCTCACAGCGGCCCCCATTTCACAGATGGGTTCACTCCACCAATGAATCTAGGAGCCACTGTCCCAACCCTGACTAGAGACCACCAGGCTGCAGCCCAAACTTGATCACTACCTTCCAGCCAAGGGGACAGGGATCGGTCCATGCTCAGATGGGGGGGTCTGTAGCCCAGGAGGCTGCGGTGGGGAGATGGCCCCTTTTGAGTGGGCAGAGGGGTGTTTGGTCTTGGAGCAGCAGAGCTGCAGGGGCGTGGGAAGGAGGGGGCTGTGCTGCCCTGGTGACCATGGCCAACTGGAGACATCCACACGGGGATCAGTAGGACAGACCCGAGTGGACAGACTTCTGAGCCCATTTGAGATACCCTCTGGGGACTCCCGGAAACACCCAGGGTGTCTTTGGGAGGTTGGTGAGATTCTGCAACATGAAGGCAGGCCTGGGGGTCGGCAGGACCTCGGTCTTGTTGCCGTGCTCATTCCTGCTACTGCTGCCTCATTTACGCTTGCAAGCAGGGGTGCTGGGGGCATGGATCCCTCGGGCCCCTCGCTAGAGCAGGATTGCGCTGCTCAAACCACAGAGTGGCCCTTGCTGTCAGTGTGGGCACCCACCAGAGCTTGCCTCTGTCCCTGACAACTCTGCTGCCTCTGCCCTTGCCACCTGTCTGAGCCTCTGTTTCCACGTCTGTAAAGCGGGGCTACTGGAGTCCGCTCCACAGGACTGAAAGACTCAATGAGGCGAGAGAGCGGGGCCTGTGTCAGAGGAATCTGCCTCCGCCACACTGGCCTCCAGGGTAAGGGTGTCACCCTGTAATTATCTGTTGGGGCACAGACCACCCATGACATTTCTGGTGATTTTATGAGTCTGGGAGATTAGTTCCTTAAGGAAGAAACTCGTCCTCCTGGCCCAGGGTGGGAGAGGTTGCCAGGGCGAACCGTGAGCTGCAGTGGCCACGAGCGATGCTTTATGGGGCCTGTAAAAGCCGCTGAACCTGCTGCCTGCACTTAATGAGATGAGCAGGGCCCTGGCAGTTACCAATAACCCTCAGCTCCAGCTGAGCCTGCTGACCTGAGAGGGGACAGGGACAGCTCTCTGCAGGTCCTGGGGAGGGAGTGGAAGAGGGAGGAGGTCTGAGTGCAGGAGGGTTAGACACCAACCCTGGGTCATCCTGCAGGGCGAGGGCGGAATGAGGGGCAGAATCAGGTAGATTCGGACCTGCAGCATCTTGGGCAAGTTGTTTGCTGCCCTGTGCCTCAGTTTCCTCACTTGTGGAGCAGGGATCACGATCCGCAGCTTGTAGGCTGTCCTGATGTGCAAGGTGCCCAGCACGAGGTCCTGTGCAGTGGTGCAGTGCTGAGAGCTGGACACTGCCAGGGCAGAGCCCAGAACCGGCCCACTGTGGCGTCCTGGGCTTGGTCCCTCAGCCTAGTGAGGAGAGGCACGCTTGGATCCAGGCCTTCGTTCTCCCTTGAATTGGTCACCCCTGTCTGTGGCCTGGAAAGCCCACTATCTGCAGCTGAGGGCACTTCATTGTGTTTTAACAAAGCAGAGGCTGCACGTGCTGCTTGTGCCATAAGGAAGAGGGAGCGACATTAGGGGGCAGTTGTCCACTCATAAGAGTGGGGACAGTGGCCAGAGACCAGCCATGCCCTGGCCCAGATCTCTGACCCAGACCCACAGCCCAGGCCATATGTGGCCACTCCTGACCCCCAGGCCCTGCTGCCAGGGTGGAGGTGTCCCTCGTGGCAGGTGGTGACACACACTCTGGGGACCTTGTCTGGATTTGGGTTCACCAGCTGGGGTCCTCTCTGCTCTGGCCAGTCAGGGCACATTCCTTCATCCCCTCAGCCACACTTGTCCGTTTGTTAGTCTGTCTGTCTGCCCAGGGACCTGTTCCCTCCTTCTGCAAGTAGCCCTCACGCGCTTCCTCGGGGACAGCACTCCAGGGTTCACAATTTCTCCAATTCTTACACCAAGGATTGATTCCCCTTTTCCACAGAGGAGGAAACTGAGGCTCAGAGGAGTCGTGGCCCTGCCTGCTGCCTTCACCACCCCTTGTCCAGGGCACACCTTGCAGGCTCTGGCTAACATTAGTTAGGGAAGTGGGGGGTACCCCAGAAGCCCCGGGTATCTGCCTCATTTGTCCTAACAACTGGCAACTTGCCTCAGTTTCCCTGCCCAGAAACCAGGTCTCTATGGGGGCCAGAAATCACAAATTGGTCTGGTGAGTCCCTGGCTAGAGTCCTACAGCCTCCTCCCTCCCACCCCTGGGTCCAGCTCTGAGCAGACATACCCTGACTCTTAATGTTCTCCCCGTGTAGACCTCTCCCTCCCCTGCCCTGCCTCCTGTGGACCCTGGGAGACCAGCCTCCTCTGAAGCCTCTGGACCCGGGGCCTCCTGCAGGTCACGTGCCTTCCCCACCCCTCTGTCCTCAGTTTTCTCATCTGTAAAGTGGAGTCAACAGAGGCAAGGGAGGGGCTTGAGCGGGACAAAGGCAAGGACCTCTCCCTCAGACTCCTCCTCCTCCTTCTTGTGGTTTCCGCCATTATGTTCCCTTCACTTCCTCTCAGGGCTTCAAACTAAGTCTGAACAGTCAACATATCACTCGCTGCCTGAAGAACTGGAGAAGAGACCCCAATTAGGGGGAATATGGGGGCTGGCTCCCCACTGCCACCACTACCCCAGCTCTGTTTCTGGGGCATGGTTCCTCATTTCCAGAGCATGTATGGGAGGGTTGAGGAGACCCCACAGAAAAGCCCCCCAGCTCACAGCCTGGTGCACAGTAGGCCTGGGCTCAAATCCTGGCTCCTCCATTTCCTAGCTGTGTGACCTCGGGCAACCTGGGTAGCCTCTCTGTGCCTCTGTCCTCTCTAGAAAAGAGGTACTGGCAGTATCTACCCTGGGGGATTAGTGAGGATTAAGTTTGTTAATCCTTATCAACACAGACAGAGCACCCGGACGGTGCCTGGCAGCATCCCACACACTTGGAATTTGCTCCTCAACGACGGAGCAAGTATTTGTATCGTCCCTGCCTGACAGATAGGGACACGGCCGGCGCTCTGTGAGCCCGACTCCATAGCCCCTGATTTGTCTACTCAATCCCTGCCTCCCAACTGAAGATCACAGAGGGGGAGAAGGGAGTCTCTCACCTGGGGGGCGGCACACTGGGTGGGGCCAGGGCAGGTGAGGGGTCCCATCTGGCTGTCCCCTGAAGGCCTGGTGAGCCCTGGCCTCATAAGAGAACCACTGGACGAGAAGTCCAATTAAAGGTAATTCCCCTTTTTCCTACCTTGAAATTCCTATTGATTTTTTCCCTAAATAGAAATTCCCATTGATTCCTTGTCTGTTCAGATTAGTGTCCTCAGCCGCAGCCTTCGGTGCATAATATCTTCCCGCTTCTTCCCAGGCCCCAATAACTCTCCCCAAGGTGACCCTGCCACTACCTGCTTGGCTGGGCCCGTGGGTCCGCCAGCTGGGGTGGGGGTCGGGAGCCAGTAAGAGGGCCTGGGAGGGGCTCTGTCCCCCCTCTGCTAGTTCCTCACCTCATTTCTCCCTTGGATGGAGAGGAAGCAGGAGGGTGAAGATAGAGATGTCACCCTGCCTGAATCCGGATCCACCTCATTGCACCTGCCTCTGCCTAGGAAGCATTAGCCCATTGCTCAGGTGGGAGGCTGAGGCCCACAGAGGCACCATTGGCAGGAAATAGCCCTCCACATGTGAGTAGAAATGAGGCGCAGCCAGGCAGCCCCGGGAGCAGGTCCCCCTGCCCTGGGCTCCCCTGCTCATACTAGATCACGATAGCTGATCGTTAACTTTTCAGGAATTTTGTGAGCTGGTTGATGTCAGGTTGGTAGGTTGAAGTCTGTCGCGGTGGGAGTATTTACACCATGTAAATCAGCAACGCTATAAATCAGGGCCTCTCTTTCCCCACCCCATCCCAGTTGTTGGAGCCAGTTGTTAAGCTTTTACCAGCCCACACTCACTTCTCCCGTTCTGTCCCCTACCTCTGACTCTAGGAGTGCTCGACGGCTCAGGTCTTCCCAACACGGTGGCCTCTCTCATACCTCTCTGCCTTTGCCCAGGCTGTTCCCTCACTTACAGTGTCCTCATCATCCTTTCCTCCCTGGCAAAGTCCTTGACAGTCGAACCCATCTCAATATCCTTTCTCTTTTGTTCTCATCCCTTGGGCTGGGCATGGAGGTCAAACGATGAGGTAGGCAGAAAGATCTCTATCCCGGTAGAGCTTACAGCCAGGGGACAGGCTCAGAGCCAGTGGGACCACTCAGGAGATGGGCAGGCTTGGGCAATTCACTGTGCTCCTAGAGCCTTCAGTTACCTGTCTGGGAAATAGGTTTGCACGACCCGAATGGTGGCAACACCTGCCCTTGGGGAGCCCAGCGTTTGCCTGGTAGCAGCTTGCTGACACCCTCAGAAGGAGGAGGTACTAATGCTATTCTCCTTTTGCCTAAGGGGAAGATGAGGCCCAAAGAGGCAAAGGAAAGTGCCCAAGGTAACACAGCGTCTACGTTGGAGAGCCAGGATTTGAGCCTGCCCATGTACCTACCATGCTCCTGAGGGCTGTGGGTGGTGATGAAACCCTCTCTGGGCCCAGGCATGCCTCCATTCTCACTGGGCTCTTATGGCCAGTCTGGGACAGAGTTGTCCAGGCCTCAGCTGGCTTCTCCTGCCAGCTCTGGGTTTTCTCCAGGTGGAAATCTGGGTGTGACTCTTCTGTGTCCCCAGCATCCAGCCTGAGGCCAGACACCAAGTTGGCAGGAGGAAGAATTTAGGAAATGAGTTCTGATAGAGCAGCAGGCCCACGGGCCTCCCCCACCTGCCCTGGGGTCAGCAGTGAGGGAGGAGGAGGAAGGGTGGGTCCGTTGGTCCACACCCAAACCCCCACCCACATCAGTCCAGGGTGGGCTGACTCCATCCCCCACCCACCTCAGTTTCCCTGCCTGGCTTGCCCCTGTGGGACTTTGGGACTCTGACTAAGCCTCCATTTCCTCCTCTGTTAAATGGGAATGATAGTACTACCTAGCTCACACCTGGGGCCTGGGGAAGGTGGGTGGGGGTGGGGAAAAGGACACTCAGCAGGGGGTCACCACAGAAATTTGGGACTCCAGGAGCAGACCCTTGGAGCGAGGTGTCTTAAGATAGTATCGAGAACTAACATTATGGAGCATTAAGGATTTTCCATCTATGTTCTTGCTGTGTCCTCCAGCAGCCCTAAGAGGCCACTCCTGTTACCATCTACAGATGC